>RJWJ010003225.1:0-67527 GCA_004363605.1 Indri indri
AATAATAATAATAATCTCAGCTTCAGCCTGAGCTGTGTCTAGAAAGCCCATGGCATTCTGAATGATCTAAAACTTACTGAGCATTTGCTATGTTCCAGGCCCTATGCTAAGAGCTCATGCATTCACTTATATATTAATAATTCTGTCATTAAAACACCCAAGAAAGCAAAGTGTGAATATAATCTTCACTTTCGAAGTGAGAAAAACAAAACTCACTTTTTAAGAAATCTGCCTAAAGTCACATACATAATAAAATACAGGTGCCTCTGAAGTAAAAGATATAACTTTAACCATGAACTGTCATGGCTCTGAGAGTAGGACAGTAAATAAGGTTGGTAACTTCCAAGAAGGAGGTGAAGTAAGGCTGACCTGATTTCAGATCACTTGTGCTGCCCCTATTGTGCTTGGAGAGGTGTCGTTCTCATTCTTAAACACATTCATGCGCACACACATGCACACGCACACACATGTGCATATAGTAACACGCACAGACTGGTATGGGACAGTCTGAATGCCCTCCCCTGTGATCCATGCTCAGCAGTTAACAGAATAATTATTTCTCTACCCTTACCCATGGGCGATATTAATCAAAGGTGGCAACTGCCAGGGTTTTCACTGGAACTTAACCTAAGGTGTGTTCACTTCAGGAGTCAAGCAGGTTTTAGCATGCCCACACGATAGCTTAGATACCTTTCTGTGTCTTCCCATGATGCCCTGGATGTGTTGTCATTAATCCATTCATCCAGCAAATAGTCAGGGCATTCCTCTAATGTGTGTTGGCCATTGTGCGATTCCTTGGAATCTTGATCGTTCTGATTACTACTGTCTTTTTTATAATTGTCAGTTTTAGTATAATAATATATCTCACTAGGATGAACTCATTGTAATAAGGTACTACGTATTATTCATCATTACATATCTAGGGCTTAGCCACGTATGGGCATAGCTCTGAGTAGGCTGTCAACAAATCTCAGGGATTGAAGGAAAAATGTAATGAAGTATGCAGTGTATATAAAAAGTGAGGAACACAAGGAGATAAAACATAAAGTAAATGGAATACAAACCCCTCTAAGGGTAAAGAGATGGCACCACATCAAAGGTGGAATATGAAAAGGACAGCTCTTGTACTATCCCAAAATAATCATTGCAAAATAAACCATCATCTCTACACTCAGATAAAAATACATCTTAGGTAGGATGACAAAATAACATCCAGCCCTACAATGGGAGCCCTCTGTTATCAATCTTGGGTCTGCTTTATTGGGCCTGGTGTGCCTGTCATACCACTACTGATTGTGACACAATCCCCTGGAACACCAGGGACAGCACAAGAGAGATGTGGAAGATGAATATGCAAGCCCTTCCTTCTAGGAAGAAATATTAAATATCTTCTATTCTGACTCTATGGCCTTTCTTGCCTGTTCCTCAAAATATTAGAAGTTCTCAACCCTCAAAACCTACTCGGAAGAAATGTTTCCATGCTCCCTAACTATGCCCAGAGTTGAAGGGCTGACTTTGCTTCCCAGTTCTTCCAGCGATAGTAGATTTTATCTGTGGGTTCTGTTGATGGGGCTCACCTCATATTCTTCGGGTTCCATTCGTTTATGAGACATTGCCACTTTCATTGTTTTACCCATGTTTTTTTTGCTGGCCAAGGAGCCTGAAATGTCTTACAGTCCCTGGCACAGTGTTCAAGGACCATGCAGGGCTTCTGAATTTCAGTTGTGCTACAGATAGCACGAGGGAGCTGCCCGTAGTTTCTCTATACAGCTGCTTATTTATATAATAGTAAATAAAAGCATCTTAGTCCGTTTGTGCTACTACAAAAAGTACCACAGACTGGGTAATTTATAACCAATAGAAATTTATTTTTTACAGTTCTGGAGGCTAAGTCCCAAGATCAAGGCGCCGGGTGGTGAGGGCCTGGTCTCTCTGCTTCCGAGATGGTGCCTTGTGGCTATATCCTCCAGAGGGTAGGGACGCTGTGTCGTCACATGGTAGAAACAACAGAAGAGGTAAAAAAGGGACGAGCTCCCTTTGTCAAGCCCTTTTATAAGGGCACCTAATCCCATTCACGAGGGCTCTGCTTCAATCACCTCCTAAAAGCCACACCTCCCAATACGGTTGCTTTAGGGGTTAAGTTTCAACATGAATTTTGGAGGGGACAAAAACGTTCCCAATGTAGCACACGGCTTCCATTCACTGAGCAGCTCTCCTAAATTAGGTTATGTTCCATACTACATCATTGATTTCAGAATAATGCTGCAAGTATTTTTGTTCCCAGTTAATTTTTTAAAATGAGACCCTGTTCAAAAAGAGTAGATGGAGGAATTAGGACTTGAATTCAAGGTCTAAGTGTATCACTAGTTGGTATTATGGATATTGGGTGGTGTTACTTGAGTTTTCCTTCCTGAGAAGCAAATCTGTTCACCGCTACAAAAGAGCAATAGCTAGAGTTCATGGCCAGCCTAGCTTACTGCAGCACCCTTGGGAGCACTAAAGCTGCTATTAGTGGCAAGGGGGCAGACAGAACAAGATCTTCATGGATTTGTGAGTCCCTATGTCAAAAGGGATGGCATACTTTGTGTCATCTCCTGTAACAACTGTTCCGTTGACCAGAATGACATCCTGAGGAACTGTTGTACTTACTTCTGACCACAAAACAGTCCTGGAATATGACCACCATTCTCACATGTACCAACTTCAGCAAGATGGCACATCTCTTTTACCTGTTCCTTGTTACATTTTGGTAACCAGGTTTTCTGCTTTCATGGAACACTCTCACAAGATTTCTGAACACAGCCTCATTTTTTTTTTCTTCCAGCTTTTTGTTACAAGTTTCAAAGCCAACCGAGTTTGCTTTCTTGTCTGTAGTCCAATTGCCAAACAAGCCATAAGAACCATACCCCTGACGAGTGTCTACATGGCCTATTTTGCTATTCAATTCATGTTCAATAACTCAGTGACCTCATCATCCCTACTTCATACCAGGCATGGTTTTTACCCTGTCTGCATGAATTGGACTCTTTATTACTTTTTGAGACATACTTTATCACATAATGTAATTATTATAACATTTCCATGAATGCTTGAAAGTTGCATTCAGAGTTTAGTATCTATTCATTAAATTAAGTTCATCATGTTCAAAACTTCTAAAGTCTTACTAATTTATTGGCTGTTTGAGTTATCAGTTGCTGAGAAATGTGTTAAAATATGCCACCCTTTTAATGGGTTTGTTTATTTCTGCTTGTAATTTTTTCAGTTTTTACTTCATGTATTTTGAGGCTATGTTACTGCAAGGTGTCTGGCACAAGACCCAATCTGGGACGGCATCCTGAGGACCTGTTGCACTCTCTCCTGACTGTAGGACATACCCTATGAACATGATCACTAGAGATGTCCTCTTTAACATCCGGCTTTCACATTGATGAGCTTTATGAGATGACATGAGTCATTCTTTGTACATATCATAAATCTCACCTGTCACAGCAAATACCTGTATTATTATTATCCAGATTATATATTTTCATAGTAGACTAACTTACATGATTTCTGACCATAGCCCTATTTTTCCTCCTAGCTTTTAATAACCAGTTTCAATGTTCTTCAAGTTTGCTTTCCCCATATAATCTGACAGCCACCAAGACCATGAGATCCATGTTCTTAGGGAGTATTTACATGGTTTAACCACCTGCAAATAGTAGCACTCATCTAATTGCCTTGCCACTGACAAACTCATATTCAATAACTCACTGCCTTCCTCTACCCTATCTCCTAGCAATTGTAGCTTTCACCTTCTCCACACTTCTGGGATTCCTGGCATTACAGATACCTCGGCACCTTAATGTGGACTGGTGATGCCTTCTGGTTCCACCCATGGCATGTTCACATTACTTTTCTAAGAAGGGAGCTGAAGAACAACTCACTGGAGCCCTTCCAAAAACTAGGGGGAATCATCCCAGTGGATTTCGTTCTGGTTTTCTTACCCCACACCAAAAGGTTTTTCCTTGATATAGTTCTTAAAGTCCACCAAATCTCTCCTTTTATGTACTACCTTTTGCTCCTGGCCAATTCCTTTCTTCCCTTATTTTAATAGCCAACTACTTGGAGTCCACCTAAAACAATAGGTGTGGGTGCGAGGGCAAACACTTATTCTGATAACTCTGCCTGGACTGGTTCCCTTGCCTGGCAATGAGAAAAGCTCTAGCTGACAGTTTTATCTCCTGCTCTTTTGGGGTATGAAAGCAGTTGGCTTTTCCAGTATCGAGAAGACCCGATTCTTGGTCTCTGAAAGTATGTAAGGTTGTGAGTAGTTTAGTAGTGAGTAATTACCTTATTTTAAAAAATTAAAAATAACCGTGACAATGCACATATATTTTAATGCGTTTTTAAAATTTAAAGGCAGTGAATTTCCCCAAGATATTAGACAAAGCAAATTACCCACGTGCTTCCTCAAGTAAAAGGCCAGTAGGTCTCCTGGATGTATTCATGGTAACTTGTTACATACCAATTTGGCCAACAGCTTGGAACTACCCCTCTGTGTTACTCTGTTGACCTCCTGTTCAGGCCTCTGCATTCATTAACATTCAGCATCCATGTGGATGACTCATCTTACATTCAGATCTCTGGACTACATACAGATTGCAACCCATGCAGAATCATGTCCTCCAGCTTTAGCTGTTCTCTGAAAACTTCCCTCCGTCTTTCTGTTAGATTGGTTCTTCCACTCCTCTGAGCTGCTATTCAGGACTTCTCAAGACAAGACTTTAACACATCCCTTCTTGCTCTGAGCTGTCCTTTTCTACTTTATGGAGAAAGCAGAAGGCATCTGGAGAAAACACCTCAATTTCCTACTTTTGCTGCCTCTCTTCATTCAATTTCTCTGGATATATAGCTACCTCACCCTCCAGGACAGTATTTTGTATAAGGCCAATTCCTCAGCACACTTAAGTCTCTCTAAACCTAAAACAATAATTTTAAAAGTCCCCAAGTTTCCTCAAAAAATTACAATCCCTTAACCATATGATTAACTATATGATCCAGCAATCCCACTTCTGGGTATATATATACAAAAGAATTGAAAGCAGGGTCTTCAAGTAATATTTGTACACTGATGTTTATAGCAGCATTATTCACAATAGCCAAAAGGGGAAAGCAACCCAAGTGTTTATTGATGGATAAATGGATAAACAAGATGTGGTATTTACATACAATGTAATATTATTCTGCTGTAAAAAGGAAAGAAATCCTGCCATATGCTACAGCATGAGTGAACCTCAAGGACATTATACTAAGTGAAATTATCCAATCACAAAAAGACAAATACTGTATGATTCCACTGATAGCATTATCTAATGAAGTTAAATTCATAGAAACACAAAATAGAATGGTGATTTCCAGGGACTGAAAGGAGGGGGAAATGGAGAATTGTTGTTTAGTAGGTATAGAGTTCCAGTTTTGCAAGATGAAAAAGTTCTGGAGATCTGTTACACAACAATGTGAATATACTTAACACTAATGAACTGTACACTTAAAAATGGTTAAGATGGTAAATTTTTAATGTTATCTGTTCTTTACCCCAATTAAAAAAAAAAGTCTCTGGACCTCATGTCTCTTTCTAGCTGCAACTCTTTGGAAGAACAATGATCACTGTCATCTCTTCTTTACCTCTCGCTTCCTCTTCAACCCACTGCCATCTGACTTCTGCCCTCACCATTCCTCTAAAACTGTCCTTGCTAAGGTTGTCAATGACTTCTCTATATTTCTGGGCTTAGTGTACTTAACCCAGGGTACTGGGATCTGTTCACCACTTCTTGCTGGAAGTTCTTTTATCCTTTGGTTTTTGTGAGACTCTGCCTTGTTCTTTGCTGATGTCCAACTGACAACTTTTTTTAGTCTTTTTTAAAATTTTTGCTGCATTTTATTCTTCATAAATGGTTCTGCCGCTAACCTGCTACTCTTTGTGTTTTTACAGTTCTTTATAGTTTCCTTGGGAAAGCTCAACTAAACCTGAAGTACTAGCTGTAAAATTTACATCTCTGATCAGATCTCCCTCTGCCTGGTCAATTCTGTCTGAATGTCTCATAGCCTCTTCAAATTCAACTCCTCAAATTCAACTCATCATCTCTCCTTCCGTGTTTTCTAGCTCAGTGATATTCATCCTCAAATCCTATTCTGAACTCTGGGAGTCACACAAGAATCCTAATTCTCCTTTATCCTCCACATCCAATTAGTCAAAAAGTCCTATTGATTCTAAGCTTTATTATTTCTCAAAATTCATCTCAATTGTCACTGCCTCAGTTTAGGTTTTCGTCACCCACTGCCTTCAAGCTGATCTCTCTGCCTTCAATTTTGTCTTCCTCAGTTTAATCTGCCATATCATGTTGGAGTGATCTTCCTAAAACTTAAGTCTGATCATGAGGCTGGCCTACTTAACCTTCACTAGCTTCCTGTTGCTTTTAGGGTGAACTCTCAACTTCTTAATGTTCAGCATGCAAAGGCCTTCTGCTCCCTCAAAGGATTATAGAGAACTGCATTGTTGCTCCAGCTACTTTTTTCCCAATTCCCAGCAAGGTGCCACGATGTTTAATTCATTAATGGCTTTGCATATGCTGTTCCCTCTGCCTGGACTGTCTTTCCCTATCTGCTTGGCTAAGTTCTCTTCATAATTCAGTTTAGGTACCTCCCATTCATGCTTCCACAGCATATGATGCTATGCTGTAATCATCACTTTATCTGTTCCCTCACTCTATCTAGTTCTTCCAAGGCAAGGACTAAATTCTGCATCCCTGCACAGCACCCCCCAGCACTATGCCTGTTTGAGATTTACTCCCTGGTTTGAGGTACTGGGGTGGGTGTGTGTGTGTGTGTGTGCACGCGCGAATGGAGAATGTGAATTCGAATTTCTGCGGGGCACACAACGTAGTGAAGACACGCGAGCTGCACTATTTTAACTTAGACTTTCCCCGTGATCACCACCGAAATCACTGAGCAATCAACCACCTCCGATCTCGCCCGCAGCCCAGTAAGCAACAGTATGCTGCTTCTGCGCCTGCGCGGGGAACGTGAGGCGGGGCCAGCGACATCCTCCGGGCGAGAGAGAACGCGAGCAGGCGCAGCCTGATAAAGACTCTGATTCGACCCGTTTCCAATCAACTGCGGAAGGAGCACGCAAAAAAAAAAAAAAAAAAAAAAACAAAAAACCACTTCCGGGAAGAGGAAGCCACGTTTTCTGGACTGCAACATGGAGGCTACCGGTGGAACTGATGAGCCGGTGAGACGCTGCTCTGGGGTCGGGTGAGTTGGGAAGTCGAGCCGGGTCGAGTCTTGAATTTTTTTTCTCCCTTCTTTTCCCCTTCCCAGGGTTCCGGGGAACTGGTGTCTGTGGCACATGCTCTTTCTCTCCCAGGAGAGTCGTATGGCAACGATGTGAGTATGACTCACCCACAACTCCCGCCCACCCAATTAGCCTGGGATTTCTGCAGGGCCTTCCAATAAATTCTAACCCCCTGTTCTGATATCTGCTGCACACCCTCTCCGCGTTCTCCAGAAACCTCACCTTTGTTCAATTCATTCGAATCTTGGTCCGCAAACGCAGGACTAATGCCCGTAGAAGTGGTTCCCCAACTTTGCTACGCTTTAGAAATCACCGGGGAAGCTTTTAAACATCCCGATTCCTAGATTGCAGTTCATACCAACTAAATCAGAATGTCTGGAGGATGCAGAGCCAAGAATTTTTTTAAGTATTTGAAGAATTTTAAAGTATCAGTATTTTTTTTTCCCGAGTGGTCAGACTTGAAAGGATATCAGTATTTTTTAAAGGTCCCCAAGTGATTCCATTGTGCAGCAAAAACTGTACTGGCTTATGGTTTGTCTGGTTTAGACCCTTAAGGCAAAAGCACATGATGCATTTTGAGAAACAAGACAAAGGGACGTGAGAATAATAATAACACCCAAATGAGAATGTGATGCATACTAGATGAGTGGGTCAGGCCATAAGATCCAAGGAGTTTAGCTGAAGAAGAGATCCCTAAGGACCGAGGCAGTAGAAAACGACTTAACCGAGGAAGTGGAGCTTTAACTGGATCCTCAAAGTGTAGGTAGATAAAGGACATGGATTGGCGGGTAGGAAAAGTGCATGGTCTATAAGGCATGGAGGTACGAATGCAAATGGCTTTTTTCTGGAGTCACTGAAATAGATCTGTCTAGTTGGGGTGGGAGATGCCAGTGGCACAGGTGATGGGTGCTTGGTAAGACTTATTTGTAACCTGACTTCTTTCATGATGCTAATTCATTTCTAGGTGTTACAGGGTGGGGAATGGCTATCTGATAAACACAAATGATGATTATGACCAGCTGTAGTCTTAAACATGAAAAAATAGCTTTCTGTTCCATTATCTTTGTTCTCCCAACAACTTGGTGGTGTCGATGGGTATATTATTTCAGCTTTACAATGATTTGATTCAGTCCTGAGAAGGTGATTAATCTACTGCTTTATTTAGCCTCCCACACTTTCACTAGCTGCTGGGAAAAGATAGCCAGCGCCTCATTATATTTATTATACTGCGTAGATAGCTTCTTTTGGTTGCCATAAGGACAAAAAAATTATTGTATTGTCCAAATTCATAGTCTAGTTTTTATCCTTTGACAGTAATATCAAGTTTGGTAGCCTTCTTGAGGATTAACTAGCTATCCGCGTACTTGCTTAATTTGTTATCCAGTAGCAGGATTGGGAGTTTTCTGACCTGGCATTCTTCACTCTTTTGCAGCCTGATATTGAGATGGCATGGGCCATGAGAGCAATGCAGCATGCTGAAGTCTATTACAAGGTGAGTTGTCCATCTTCATCATTAAGCAGAATTAAACATATAATTGTAGTGTATGGTGCTCTGCTAATCACTCTGTTACCAAGTTAAACAGTTGTGTTTTGTTTTTGTGTTACCCACAGACAACAGAGGGGTGGGAGAAAACTTGTTTTGGCAATAAGGAGTTCTGCTGCTTTCCCTAGTGTTCTGTTACTAGCTGGCAAAAGGGTCCTTGGCCCATACATAGAAGGCACTTAATAAATGTTTGTTGAATGAATGAACAAGCTACAGAGGGTGATAGCCAGGCATTACTTGGGCCAAATGGGCCAATTGGCCAAATTGGTGGAAGAGATCGTAATATATTCTGTCACTTTAAAACTATGTCATGCTTTCATCTAGGACCTAGGCTGTCATACTTCCTAATGAAATCTTCTGCCCTGAGGATCCATAAGGGTGTTCTGGCAAGGGTTGGGGGGATAGAAATGCAATAAGTTAGACACTAGCATCTGTATGTTGTCTTACTATCTGGCAGCTGATTTCATCAGTTGACCCACAGTTCCTGAAACTCACCAAAGTGGATGACCAAATCTACTCTGAGTTCCGGGAAAATTTTGAGAAACTCAGGATAGATATATTGGACCCAGAAGAACTCAAATCAGAATCAGCTAAAGAGGTAAGAATTCTCTTTCCTAAATATTATTATACCTAGCATTTGATCAACAATTCTTTAAATTTTTTTTTGTTTTAAGGAAAATATGTAATAAAGAAACAGCGTGCTTTTTTTTGTAGTTATAATCAACTAAGTTAGGAAATGAATGTTTTTCCAATTTATGGATTTTTCATATTCATTGAGTTTACTTTTTTTCCCTTTTTAACTTGAATGTCTCAAATCTCTATCCACCCAGCCCTTTCAGGGGAGGAGGAATCAGTTTACTTAAGTAGGTAGTTTAGCCAGAAGATTTGGGTGGGGATATGGCAAACAGGTTACAGAAAGGTGTTTTGATTCTCTGGATTTATGTTTATATTATCATAGGCCATGGATAATTGGAAAACTTGTATGTTTTTGTTCCTTATGTGATTATCTTGTGCTTTGACAGGGTACTTAACACTTACAGTTAAAAAAAAAAATTTCCCGGCCAGGTGCGGTGGCTCACGCCTGTAATCCTAGCACTCTGGGAGGCCGAGGCGGGCGGATTGTTTGAGCTCAGGAGTTTGAGACCCCCTGAGGAAGAGCAAGACCCTGTCTCTACTAAAAAAAGTAGAAAGAAGTTATCTGGACAACTAAAAATACATAGAAAAAAAAATTAGCCTGGCATGGTGGCGCATGCCTGTAGTCCCAGCTATTTGGGAGGCTGAGGCAGTAGGATCACTTGAGCCCAGGAGTTTGGGGTTGCTGTGATCTAGGCTAACGCCATGGCACTCACTCTAGCCAGGGCAACAGAGGGAGACTCTGTCTCAAAAAAAAAAAAAAAATTTCCCTTGGCTAATGAATAATCTAAACTTTTGACTCCTAGCAGACTATTACTACTGATCTTTGGAAAATTGCTGCTACTGAATAGGCTTCTTTCTTAAAATCTAACTTTATGACTTTGGGCCAAATTCCTGCCTTCTTTGTCTCATTTGTGCTTTAGTGAGGATGAGTAACCATTTTGGGCTGAGCTGACCAATAACTTCAAAATAAAGCAGAATCTATTTAAGAAATCACATTTTAATTTTGTAATAAAGGATTTATATATTTTTTTTAGGTTAAAATATTGTTTGTATTAGGAAATAGCAGCCTAAAAAGAATAGGTAACACAGAAACTTACTACTAGTTTCACTGTGAACTAGCAATCACCTCAATTCTAGTCTCTTCCACTATTGTTATTTTCCTTACTGGGGAAGTGGAAGCCCCTCTCCTGGCCTGAGTGCATCAGCCTCTTGCATTTGTCAGCTACAGCATCATTTTTTTTGCCTTTATAGAAGTGGAGGCCATTCTGCTTGAAGTTTGATGGGATTGTAGAAGACTTCAACTATGGTACTTTGCTGCGACTGGACTGTTCTCAGGGCTACACTGAGGAAAACACCATCTTTGGTGAGTTTCTTGCCTCTGGAATTGTTTCTGTATAAGGAGAGTGAGGAATCTTGTTTTACTGATGAATCAGTGACATGTATAGTTAGGTTGGAGGTCATCTTATTTGTTAGATCTTTAAAGATCATGTTTCTGTTTCTTAAGTAACTGTAAGATCATTAAGTATTTTCAGTCTTGTTAATATGAGGTTAGAATTCAAGATCTCTGAAGCTTATGACTATACTTGAATGATTTGCATGTTCAGCTTTGTCAATAGATTTCCAATAGATTTAGGGAATTAACTGAGACTAGAACAATAATCAATTTTGTTCACCTTCCAGCCCCCAGGATACAATTTTTTGCCATTGAAATTGCTCGGAACCGGGAGGGCTATAACAAAGCAGTTTACATCAGTGTTCAGGACAAAGAAGGAGAGAAAGGAGCCAACAGTGGAGGAGAGAAAGGAGCTGACAGTGGAGGAGAAGAAGAGAAAGGAGGCAACAGAGAAGGAGAAAAAGAGAAAACTGACAAAGGAGGAGAAAAAGAGAAAGAAGCCGACACAGAAATCAACAAAAGTGGTGAAACAGCTATGTAAGGTAGACAGGAAACAGTGCTGTAGAAGCTGTGGCTCAGCTGAGCCTGCAAGTGCCATGGTGCTACTTGCACAGATCCCTTTGGTTAAATATATGTTCTTGTGCAGTTGAAGGACACTCAGAAGGACATCTTTCTAGTCTGATAAGGAGTTGCTCTGGTCATTTCCTTAGTGGCTTACAGAGTGTTCGTGGGTCTTAGTTGATTGTTTCTTGGTGTATTATTTCTTGGCTCTCACCACTGGTCAAGTAAGAAATTTTGTAAATAAATTTCTTTTGGTTCTTATCTATATCCGTGACTGACTTTAAAAAGGTATTAAAATTATTTGACACCTTTAATTATTTTCAGGTTTATAATTTCATGTTGTCTGTAAAACGATTTATGCCTGTTTCTTAATTCTTCTCACTGTTTCCTGTAGTAAAGTTCTCTCAACCTGTTAAGTTGTATCTAGTGTTGGGATAAGACGTCCTTAATGTGAGAATTGACTCTTACTTTCTGAGTGACTATAGCTCCCTGATTTCCTTTGCTATATATGATAAAAAGTTTGATAAATACTCTATGGGGATAGCAGCAGCAACCTGAACCTGTCAGACTCGGGAATGCAGCCCCGTTCTTACTAGAGGAGCAAAAGACTGGACCTGCTTCAGTGCTTAATTCTCTTCTGCTAGCCAGGTTGTTACCCGAAAGCTAGTAAAAAAAAAATTAAATGTAAAACCTCATAGATTGGCTTCCCTTTTATAATGTTATGGACAATAGGATACATTTATATATTAACACAAAATGAATGTATTTTTAAGTGATATTTTGTGAAACTCGAAAAATAGACAAATTGATTTTACATGGATGAGGGGGTGTATTAAGAGTACATCTTCAGTTACCTTCACATGTATATACAGGTTCGTGCATATCCCTATAGTCATACTGAACTTGACTGCTGAAACTCGTTAGAGGAAGTCACAATGCTTTACAGTACATACGGTAAATACAAGTCTGACCACAACATGAGCATGTAAGAGGATTTACCAGAGCAGAGAAGGGAAAATGAAGCTTTTTTTTATTCCAGTGGTCATAGGAGAATAATCAAAATTAAAACTAATTGATGAATTCTGCCGTAGGCAAAAGCTGAACTATAGATGGGCAGCTGGGGACACATTCTACTCACCCTGTCCTCTCTCACTGGAGGGAGTAGTTTTTGTCCTTGAGGCACACAAAAGCACCTGGGTTCCCAGCTCTCTCCCTGGCCCAGCTACAGCAGAGGTGGTGGAGAAAGAAGAAACTGCTGTGTGCTCGGCTTCCGGAATGGCTATGGGCCTCTGTTGAAATGTCCCAGGGAGAGGCAATGGTGCCACAGACTTGCTGCCAGGGAAGGTAGTTTCCGATAAGTAGAGGCTAGCTGCTGGGAGTAAGCATTGCTCACCCCACCCTCCTTCAGCAGTAGATGTGGTTTCTGTGTTTGGGGTGCATAAGAGTGCCCACTCTTCCTCCCAACTCCTTCAGAAACCCTGCAGTTGTGCCTGCAGTGGCATGGGTGGTGGCCCCAGAGCAGGATAAAAACCTCTGGAGTTTGTGCTTTCTGAATGGCCCAAGGTTCAAAAGCCTGTGGGACTCTGCTGCTACTCAGGGCTCAAACACCTAAAGGGGTTCAACTGAGTTACAGCAATGCTTCTGCATACCCTCTGTGCAGCTCTATGCCTCAGTCTGGGATCCCCCTAGGGCTTAGTTGTTCTCCTGTAGCTAGGATTCCAAATACCCTCAGCAGAAGGGTGGAAACCCAGGAATCTCTCATTCACATTTTCCCTGTGTCAAGGAGATTCTCCCCTCTTCTCACCAATCCCAGCTGGTCAAGGCATTGGTCTTTACACCTCTCCACTTTTTTGGTCTCTACTCTTCTCTGTTATAATTCAGTATTCTCTCTTTGTCTATCTATTTAGAGCATGAAAATCTACTCCCTAATTTTAATTTCTTTCCGTGGGAGAGGTGCACACTAGCTGTATCTACTAGGCCATCTTGAACCAGAACCAGATCAGATTTTAAAATCCATTTTACCTAACTCTGCCTTTTGACTGGAGTCTTTACTTCATTCACATCTAATGCAATTACTGACAAGGTACTATTTTCATTTGTCACTTTGCTCTTTGCTTTCTGTATGTTTTATGTTTGCTGTGTTAGTGTTGAATAGATTTTTCTAGTATAAGATTTTTTTCTGTTGTTTATTTTAATGTAGTTTTGAATTATCATCTTAGTTGTTTTCCTGGGTCTTAAAATTAACATCTAAATTAAAAATAATCTAGCTTGGATTAACACCAACTTAGTTTAAATAGTACACAAAATTTTTACTCCAGTAAGACATTGTTCTCTACTGTCTCTTTTTATAATACAATTATTCCATACAGATGCATACATATGGATACAAATTCACACACACAGGTACAGATTATAATGTATCTTTATACATTGTAAGTCTGTTAATACACTTTTATAATTATTGGTTTATGCAATTATATTTCATATCAGAAGAAAAGTGCCAAAATATGTATATATTATACATGTCTGTATAAAATGTCTTTTATATTTCTCTATATAGTTGCCTTTATTGATGTTCTTTATTTCTTCATGTGGATTTGAGTGTCTAGTGTCCTTTCATTTCAGCCTGAAAAATTCCCTTTAGCATTTCTTTTTTTTTTAGTTTCAGAATATTAGAGGGGTACAAACACTTTGGTTACATATATTGCCTTTGCACTGCCCAAGTCAGAACTACAAGTGTGCCCATTCCCCAGAGAGAGCACACCCCACCTATCAGGTGTGAATTTAACCATCTCCTTCTCCCCACTCCTGCCTGCCTGACACCAATGAATATTACTTCCATATGTGCTTCCATAAGTGTTTATTGATTAGTACCAATTTAATGGTGAGTACATATGGTTCTTGTTTTTTCATTCTTGTGATACTTCACTTTAAAGAATGGGCTCCAGCTCCTCCATCCAGGATAATACAAGAGGTATTAGTTTACCGTTTGTTTTTATGGCTGAGTAGTACTCCATGGTGTGTGTGTGTGTGTGTGTGTGTGTGTGTGTATAAAACTATATATATATATACCACATTGTATTAATCCACTCATGTATTGAATTTTACTTGAGTTGTTTCCACAACTTTGCCATCATGAATTGTGCCACTATAAACATTCGAGTACAGATGTCTTTTTTATAGACTGTCTTTTTTTCCCTTGGGTAAATACCCAGTAGAGGAACTGCTGGATCAAATGGTAGTTCTACTTTTGGTTCTTTGTGGTTTCTCCATATTACTTTCCATAGAGGTTGTACTAGTTTGCAGTCCCACCAGCAGTGTAAGGGTGTTCCTTTCTCTCCACAACCACACCAACATTTGTTATTTTGGGACTTTTTGATAAGAGCCATTCTCAGTAGAGTTAAGTGATATCTCATTGTGGTTTTGATTTGCATTTCCCCGATGATTACAGATGTTGAGCATTTTTTTTCATATGTTTATTGCCCATTAGTCTGTCTTCTTTTGAAAAGTTTCTATTCATGTCCTTTGCCCACTTTTTAATGGGGCTGTTTAATCTTTTCTCACTGATTTTCCAGAGTTCTGTATAGATTCTAGTTATTAGCCCCTTATAAGTTGTGTAGTATGCAAATATTTTTTTCCCATTCTGTATGCTGTCTATTTGCTCTAATGATAGTTTCCTTGGCTGTTAAGAAGCTTTTAAATTTGATCAAGTCCCATTTATTTATTTTTGTTGCTGCTGTGATTGCCTTTTCGGTCTTCTTCATTAATTCTTTCCCTAGGCTGATGTCTATAAGAATTTTTCCAACATTTACTTCTAGAATTCTAGTAGTTTCATGTCTGAGGTTTAAGTTTGTTATCCATCGTGAGCTGATTTTTGTGAGAGTGAGAGGTGTGGATGCTGTTTCAGTCTTCTACACGTGGGTATCCAATTTTTCTAGTACCATTTATTGAATAAGGATTCTTTTCCCCAGTGTATGTTTTTGTCTCCTTTGTCAAAGATCAGATGGCTATATGAGGATGGTTTTATATCTGGGTTCTCATTCTTCTTCCATTGGTCTATGTCTGTTCTTGTGGCAGTACCATGATCTTGTGGTTAGTATAGCCTTGTGGTATAGCTTGAAGTCTGGTAGATTGATGCCTCCCAATTTGTTCTTTATGCTTAAGGCTACGCTTTTGCTTTGGCTATATGGGGTCTTCTCTGGTTCCATATGAAGCATAGAATTATTTTTCCTAGACCTGTGAAAAATTATGTTGGTATTTTAATAGAGATTGCATTGAATCTGTAGATCACTTTAGGTAGTATAGGCATTTTAACAATATTTATTCTGCCTATCCATGAGCATGATATGATTTTCCATCTGTTTATGTCTTCTGAAATTTCTTTCATCAGTGTTTTGTCGTTCTTCCTATATAGGTTTCTCACCTCCTTAGTTAAAT
This sequence comes from Indri indri, assembly GCA_004363605.1. Taxonomy (NCBI): domain Eukaryota; kingdom Metazoa; phylum Chordata; class Mammalia; order Primates; family Indriidae; genus Indri; species Indri indri. The sequence continues at coordinate 15,907 of RJWJ010003225.1, forward strand.
GTATTCCTAAGTATTTTATTATCTTCGATGCTATTTTGAAAGGTATTGCATCTTTGATTTGAATCTCAGCTTGACTGTTACTGGGGTATATGAAACCTACCGATTTTTTGTATTGTTTTTGTAGTCTGAGGCTTTGCTGAATGTATTTATTGATTCCAGGAGCCTCTTTGTTGAATCTTTAGGGTATTTTAGATACAATATCACATGGTCGCTGAAGAGCAACAGCTTGACCTCTTCTTTCCCCATTGGATACCCTTCATTTCCTTCTCTTGTCTGATTGCTCTGGCTAGGACTTCCACCACTATGGTGAATAGAAGTAGTGATAGTGGGAAATGTTGTCTGGTTCCAGTTCTAAGTGACAATGTTTTCAATTTTTCCCCATTCACTATGACGTTTGCTGGGGTTTGTCATGTATGTCTTTAATAATTTTGAGGTATATCCCATCTATGTCAATTTTTTTTAAATTTTTTAAATTATTATTAATTTTTAATGCAGGATATTATGGGGGTACAAACATTTTGGTTACATGAAAAGCATTTGCCTCCCTCAAACCTGGGCCACAGCGTGTCCTTCCCCCATACAGTGTGCCTCGTCTCCATTAGCAAATTTTGTTAAGAGTTCTTATAATAAATGGGTGCTGAATTCTGTCAAATGCCTTTTCTACATCTATTGAAAAAGTCACATGGTCTTTATTTTTTCTTTTATTTATATGCTGAATTACATTTAGAGCTTTGCATGTGTTGAAACATCCTTGCATGTCTGAGGTGGATCCCGCCTGGTTCTAATGTATTATTTTTTTCATGTGCACTTGAATTTAGTTTGCATAGGTTTTTTTTGAGAATTTTTGCATCCGTATTCATAAAGGATATTGGTGTGTAGTCTTCTTTTTTTGTCGTGTCCTTTCCTGTCTTTGATATCAAGGTGATATTAGCTTCATAAAATGAGTTGGGGAGGATTCCTTTCTTTTCAATGTTGTCGAATAGTTGCAGTATAGGTACCAGTTGTCTTCTCTGTAGGTCTAGTAAAATTCAGGTGTGAACCTGTCTGGTCCAGGACTTTTTTTTTGTTGGAAGGTTTTCTTATTGCTCCTTCAATGTCAGATTGATAGAGGTCTCTTCGGGAATTCTATTTTTTCCTGATTGAGCCTTGTGTGTTTCTAAGAATTTGTCCATTTCCTCTACATTTTCAAGTTTTGGGGCATAGAGATTTTTATAATATTCACAGATGATGTTTTGTATTTCTTTGATATCGGTTGTGATTTCTCCTTTTTCTTTTCTAATTGAGCTTAACAAAGTCTTTTCCTTTTAGCTTCTGGTCAATCCAGCGAGAGTCTTGTCAATTTTATTTATCTTTTCAAAGAACCAACTTTTTGTTTCATTAATCTTCTGTATAGTTCTTTTCTTCTCCATTTTATTTATTTCTTCTCTGATCTTGGTTATTTCTTTTCTTCTGCTGGGTTTAGGATTGATTTGCTCTTCCTTTCCAGTTCCTTGAGACAACCCATTATATTGTTGATTTGTAGTCTTTCTGTCTTTTGGATGTGAGCATTTAAGGCTATGAGTTTTCCTCTCAGAACTGTTTTTGCTGTGTCCCATAGATTTTGATTACTTGTGTCCCCACTATTATTTGTTCAAAGACTCTTTTGATTTCCATCTGAATCTCCCCTTGACCCAACAATCATTCAGCAATAAGTTGTTTAATGTCCATGACTTTGTGTAGAGATGAGTGTTTCTATTGGAACTGATTTCTAATTTTATTCCACTGTGGTCTGAGAATATACATGGTATTATTTCTTGTTTTTGAATTTGTTGAGATCTTTTTTCATGGCCTAGGATGTGATCAATTTTAGAGAAAGTTTCATGAGGTGAAGAGAAGAACATATATTCAATGTTATTTCGGTGGAATGTTCTGTAGATGTCTGTCAGGCCCATTTGTTCTAGAGTTCTGTTTAAATCCATCATTTCATTGCTTACCCTCTGTTTCAAGGATCTATCCACTTCTGTCAATGGGGTGTTGTATTCCTCACCTGTTATGGCATTGGTGTTTCTCATTTTGCCTAGATCAAGCGGGATTTGCTTTATGTCTCTGGGTGCTCCTGTTTTGGGTGCATAAATATTTAGGATTATTAAGTCTTCTTGTTGATTTTTTCCCTTCACCACTATATAGTGATCATCTTTGTCTTTCTTTATTTGTTTTGATTTAAAGCTTATGTTATCTGATAGGAGAATGGCTACCCCAGTTCTCTTTTGGTTTTTATTTGTCTGGAATATTGTTTTCCATCCCTTCTCCTTGAGTCTGAATGAGTCCTGTGAGTTAGATGCATTTGCTGGAGACATCAGATACTTGGCTTGTATTTTTCTTATCCATTCAGCGACCCTATGTCCCTTCAGTGGGCAGTTCAAGCCATTCACATTTATTGAGAGAATTGATATTTGAGGTATATTTCCATTCATCCTGTTGGGTAGACCCTTATTGTTTTGCTTTACCTCTTTAGGCATTGTAGAATCTGCATTCTGGACTTTAGCTTTTGGGTGATTTTACACTGATGGGTGTCTATTGTGTTGGTCAGTGTATAATGCACATCTGAGTACTTCCTGCAGGGCAGGCCTGGTCTTCACAAATTCCCTCAGCAATTGCTTGTCTGGAAAAGTCTTTATTTCTCCCTCATATATGAAGCTTAGTTTTGCAGGATGCAAAATTCTAGGCTGGCCATTATTCTGTTTGAGAAAACTGAGGATGGGTCCCCAGTCCCTTCTGGCTTGTAAGGTTTCAGTTGAGAAGTCTGCAGTTAGTCTAATAGATTTTCTTTTGTAGGTTACCTCCTGTTTTCACCTTATTGCTCATAGGAGTGCCTCTTTTATGTTTACTTTTCCAGCCTAAAAACTATGTGATGTGATGATTACCTTTTCATATTGATTCTCCCAGGAATCCTGTGTGATTCTTGTACCTGAATATCTAGATTTCTAGCTAGGCCAGGGAAATTTTCTTCAATTATTCATTCAAGTATATTATCCAACCCTTGTGCATTTTCTTCTTTGCCCTCAGGGATGCCTATGATTCTTATATTTGGCCTCTTTACATAATTCCACATTTCTCATATGCTTTGTTCATGCTTCTTGTTTCTGTGTTCTTTTTCCTCGACTGATTTGTTCAGCTCATAGGTGTTATCTTCAAACTCTGAGATTCTTTCTTCTGCGTGATCCAGCCTATTCTTAAGGATTTCCTCTGTGTTTTGTAATTCCTTGAATGCATTTTTCATTTCCAGAAGTTCTGCTTGTTTTTTCTTTGATACTTCAATTTCTTTGGAGAATTCTTCATTAATTTCCTGCATTGTTGTTGTGACTTCTTTGTGTTGGATTTCTATTTTCTCTTGTATGTCATTGAACTTTTTTACGATCCGTATTCAAAATTCTTCATCTGTCATTTTAACCATTTCTTTTAGGTTGGTACCCATTGCTGAGGAGCTATTGATTTCTTTGGGGGGTACCTTTTTGCTCTGATTTTTCATGTTTCCAGAGTTCTTTCACTGATTTTTTCTCATCTGGCTTCTTGGTTGAGAGCTGGGGTGCTAGGGCTGACTTATGACCCTGTCTCCAATTCCTCAAATATCTTTCCTTGACCATGCTTGGGAGAGGAGTGCTGGTCCTGAATTGTCTTTGTGGTGTTTTAGCAGGTTTGATGAACCTGTTGTCTTCACCTCTTTCCAATAGAGTGTAGTGAGTTTTCCACCCCCCACTTAAGCTCCGAGCTGGTGGATTGCAGTTGTGGGTATGAATCCACTGCTCCCTAATAGCTTGTGATGGAAGACAGTATGTTTAGCTATGGGGTTGTTCTCACTGTTGTTGATTATAGTTTGTCGGGAAGAGCCAGTTACTGAGGTAATCTATTGTGCCTGTGGTAGGCTCTGATCCCCCAGTTGGGGTATACAAATGCCCCAAGCTTTGGGAGAGGCCTTGTAGCTCCCAGGGGTTGCTTGGTCCCCGCTCTCCCCTGAGGTGGGGGGAGGAGCAAGATAGATCATATCTGGGGTGCGAGAGCCTAGGTATGGGGCTTTTCTGAGGCTCCATGGGGCTCAGAGTTTGTTATCTGGTCCCTAGGGGGAACTGCTGATAATGGAGTTCAGGGCTATCTCTGCAATCTTGGAGGGCTGCTCCTGATGGGAGGGGTCTAATTGTGTGATTGCTGAGGCCCCTAGCCAGGCTTTTTCCATCCCAATCCACAAGCCTGGGCCCTTTCCCATCTGATTAGTCCACCTGTGTTCCCTCTCTGCCCAAGACAGGCTCTCAAGCTACCCCACAATTCATGTGTCTGACCCACTGGCATGCGTCTCAGTGTGACACTGGCCAATAGGGGGATCTCCAATTATGCACCCCTTTTCCGCTACTAAACCCCAAGGCAAGTCAGGTGGGCCTCTCTATCCACAGAGGTCTCTACCAGGGGGATGCTCCCACCACAGGAATAGTGGCAGCTCAAGAAACTCTTGGATCTAGCTGCACTCCCTATTGTAGTAAGTGGTTGGTGGGGCAGCTAATCCATTCGGCCTGCAGCGCCCTGGCATTTGGTTACTATGGGAACTAGCACTTATGCAAATTCAGTCTCAGTGCCACAGTCTACTTCAGTATGGCAGTTCTCCAGCGGCAGGGAGGGAAGTGGGTGATGAGGCACACTTACAGCCCCCTGCTCTCCTGTGCTCCTCCATACCCTCCTGATGGGTAAGGGCTCTGTCTTGTTGCCCGACCCTGGAACTGGGACCTCTCCCCTATGCCACTCTGCCCCACTCTCTGTGCCATTAGTAGGTGAACGTGCCAAACGCCTGTGGGCAGGAAGATCGCAAACTGTGGCTGTCCTGATGGCTCTGGCGGGAATGCGCCCCCAGTGTTGAAAGCAGATCACTCAGCACAGAGAACACTAGCAAGCTGCTATGGTGGGGGGCGGTGGGCTGCAGTCTCCCTGCCCTGCTCTTGTGTCTGGGGTGCATCAGGTCCGCCCTTCTCTCTGAGCCACTGCCACTCAGATGTTCAAGGCTCGACATCTGCATCCAGCTGTTTCCACTTATAGCAGAAGGCAAAGGAGAGAGACCACATGCTAAGAAAGAAGGCAAGAGAAAGAGGTGGGAGATGCCAGGCTCTTTTTAGCAAACATATCTCATGGCAATTAATAGAGTGAGAACTCACTCACCCCCCTGAGGGAGGGCATAAATCTATTCATGAGGTATATGCCTCCATGACCCAAAAACCTCAAACGCTTCCAACATTGGGGATCAAATTTCAACATGAGGTTTGGAGGGAACAAATACCCAAACCACAGCATTCTTCCCTTGACCCCCTCAAACTTATGTCCTTTTCACATGCAACACGCAATCATTCTGTCCCAAAGTCTTAACTTGTTCCAGCACCAATTTAAAAGTCCAAAGTTTCATCTGAGACTCAAGGTAAATTCTCTCCAGCTACAAGCCCAGAAAATTTTTTTTAAAAGCTATTTATTTCCAAGATACAGTGGTTGTAAAGGCATTGGGTAAACATTCCCTTTCCAAAAGGGAGAAATAAGCCAAAAGAAGGGGATAACAGGCCCCATGCGGGTTTGAAACCCAGCACGGCAGACATTAAATCTTAAAGCTCCTAAATAATCTCCTTTGACTGTATCCTAGGCACATTTGTGGGAGTGGTGTGTTCCCAAGGCCTTGGGCAGCCTTGCCCCTGTGCCTTTGCTGGATGCAGCCCACATGGTTGCTTTCACAGATTAGAGTCAAATGCCTCTGGCTTCTCTAGGATGAGGTGGTAGAGTGCTAGCGGCTGTGTAATTTTGGCATCTTGAAGGCGGTGGCCTTGTTCTCACAGCTCCACTAAGCATTGGCCCAATGGGTGCTCTGTGGTGGCTCTGACCCTGCTGCAGTTTTCTTTCTACGTAGCCAGGCTTTCCAATACATCCTGTGAAATCTAGGTGGAAGAAGAGTTCTCCCCCACTGCTCTTGTATTCTGGGTACCTGTAGACTTAGCACCACAGGGATGCTACCAAGGCTTACTGCTTTTGCTCTGCATAGCACTGGCCTAAGCAGTACTTGGGGCTGTTCAAGTTGCAGTTGGAACCAGAGTGCTGAGATGTGGGAAGCAGCATCCTGAGGTGGCACAAGAGAGTTGCACCCCGGGCCTGGCCTCCAAAACCATTCTGTTCTTCTAGGCCTCTGGGCCTGTGATGGGAAAAGTAGTCTCAGAGATTTCTGCTTGGGGCCTTTGGGGCCTTTTCCCCTATGTCTTAACTATTAGCACTTGGTTCCTTTCAGTCATGCTAATGTCTATAACAAAGGGTATCTCAGCTGCACCCTTGGATTCCTCCCCTAAAAATGCTCTTTCCTTCTGTACAACATGGCCAGGCTGTGAATTTTCCAAATTTTCAGGCTCTGCTTTCCTTTTAATCATAAATGGCACCCTTAAGTCTTTCCTTTGCTGCTGTATTTGATCATAAGCTGTTAAAAAGTAACTATAACACTTCTTGAATGCTTTGCTAATTAGAAATTTCTTTCATTAGATACCCTAGGTTATCATTCTTAAGTTCAGCCTTCCACAATGCCCTAGGGCATGGTCACAATGCAGTCAAGTTCTTTGCTATGGTGTAACGACGGTGACCTTTGCTCCAGTTTCCAATAAGATTCTCATTTCCAGCTGAGACCTTGTCAGTATGTCCTTTACTATCAATATGTTTATCAGCATTTTGGTTACAACCACTTAACCATTCTCTAAGAAGTTCCAAACTTTCCATCATCATTTTGTCTTCTGAGCCCTCCCAACTCTTCCAACCTCTTCCCATTACCCAGTTCCAAAGCTGTTTCCACATTTTCAGATATCTTTATAGCAACAGCTTGGTTCTCAGTACCAATTTTCTGTCTTAGTCCATTTTGTGTTACTATAAAGAATACCTGAGGCTGGGTATATAAAGATAAAAAGGTTTATTGGGCTCATGACTGTGCCGGCTGAAGAACTTCAAGATTGGGCATCTGCATCTGGTAGGGGCCTGACGCTGCTTCCACTCAGAGTGAAAGGCAAAGAGGAGCCAGTGTGAACAGTAACAACATGGCAAGAGAGGAAGCTAGGTTGGGAGGTGCCAGGCTCTTTTGAAAAACTAGCTCTCACAGGAACTAATAGAATGAGAACTCACACCCCAAAGGAGGGCATTAATCTATTTATGAGGAATTTACTCCCATGACCCAAACACCTCCAACATTGGGGATCAAATTTCAACATGAGGTTTGAAGAGGATGAATAACCAAACCATAGCAGTAAATAACTTGAATACAGCTTCTTATCTATGCTTAATGTCATTGTGTATTGTTCAATTATTGACTAATTACAATTGGTACTTTTACCACTTCCCAGAATGCAAGAACCTTAGAACATTTTAACTCCATTTTTTTTCCCTTTCTATCTCTTAATGCTGTTGTATATGTTATATATATGCACCAAAAATGGCCTATGTATATTGGTCCTATGCCGTTTACTTCTTCAGATCAGGTTGTGTTCCATTAGCTCAAAAGCCCACTGGTGAGAAAATCAAATTTTGATGCATCCAATTATTTCAAATATAGCCCAAATAAACAGATTTTAAGCCATTTAGAAACTGGAAGCTTTACATACCTTATGAAACTGCACCCAACATCTACTAGACATAACTAAGATAAAGCCTGGGAATAAAAGACTCCAAGTCATTGCTGACCTTCAGAGTTCTCTGACTCAGTGATTCTCCATCATGCTTCTGAGCAACATCACCTTGACATATCAGCCTTCTCTTCAATTCTCCTTTTCCCAGGAGTTCTCTCGCCCTTTTCCCTTCTGGTTGCTTCCCTTCCCTTACCCTGCACCTGTAGCCTCTGGAAGGTCTCATGTTATGAGAAACTTCCCCCTCTATGCCTCCACTCTCCCTACTCCCTACATAAAAATTTGTCAAAAGTGTTGCCCAAATAATGCTCATTGTGTGCCTCTGATTTCTGCCAGTGGCAGGGACCTGCCCCCAGACACATAAGGTTCCTGAAGTAGGTCTCTTCTGGCAAACAGTTGCCCTTTTGCCACAGTAACAGTAGTTTTGATTTAAAAAAATACACAGCACTGGCTAGAATTGTTGGACATGGGTACTCAAAATCTCCCTAATCCCAGGAAGTATTCATGCTTTAAAGTATCCCACTCAGGCGATGACTGGCTTGGATGGAGGATAATAGAAGAGGTAATTACCTACTTAACTATTAAAACTGGCTCAGTTTTGACAGAACATGGCTCTGTCCCAGTTGTTACCCTCCAGACTATCCCTTTTCCCATTATTGTAGTGGAACCTCCTCAGGCAGCAAGTAACCTCATAGATCAAGGCTTTTATGCTACTGGTGGGCACTGACTGATAGAAATCAGTTTATCTTCCCTTGTTGGTATGAGTGGCGAATATGCCACAGCACCGGCTAAGGCAAGGCACTAAGGGATATGGATGCACATAGATTACTTAATTAAAGAAGGAATGCTGATTCCTATCACTTCACTTTTCAATTCTCCATTATGGCCTATGCTTAAAACCACTATTGGGTGGAGGCTAACTGCAGACTATAGAGTGTTAACAAGGCTGTTCCCTTTATTAGATTACCTTTACCAGATATTGTTTCCTTAAGAAATGCCATTCAAAATAACATGAGTAAGTCGTTTAGAGTTATAGACTTGGATAACACATTCCATTTAGTGATGATTTCATAAAAGAGTCAACCACAATTCCTCTTCATATTGGAGGGTCTACAGTATACCTTTTCCTGATTGCTTGTGAGATACTTAAATGGCTCTGGAATTGCACGTGAGCTTTGCCAACAGCCCCTAAATGCCTGCTCCTCCCGCCCACCAGAAACTCAGTTTTCACATTATATCAATAACATCCTTGTCACCGAACCTGACCAAGAGTCTGTCTCACAGAACATCATAACCATGAATAAACACTGAGAAGAGATGGGCAATCGTCCTAAATAAGGTACAAGACCCTTCCCAGTCTGTTAAATTTTGGGGCTACATTTGGAACTCAGAAAGATGAACTTTCCCCAATGTGGCAAAACACAGGCTCCTAGCATTCCAACCTCTCATGTTGGTAAGATAGGCCCAACATTTGGTAGGACTGTTTGGATTCAGCCACCAACGCGTTTCTCACCTCTGATGTTTTACAGCCCCCTTCTATTGAGTTATCTGTAAGTCTTCCACTTTTCAGTGAGGACTTGAACAACAACAGGCACTAGATAAACTAAAGGAGGCTATAATTTTGGTTCTCCCATTAGTGTACTGAGGGTAGGACTTCCAATTAGAAGTTTCAACCACCCCAAAATTTGCTTCCTGGAGCCTCTGGACCAAATGGACAGATCAATGTACACTCATGTGCTTTTGGTGTAAGTGGTTTCCATACTTAGCCAAGAGGTATTCATCACTAAAGAAGAGACCCCTGGTGTCTTCCTGGACACTTAGCAAAACTGAAGCCTTTCCTGAGGCAGAGCCAATTACCTTATGAACTGAGATTTCTATTATGCCCTGGGTAATGGAAAATTCCTCTTGTAAAAATGGATCAGCAACAGAGGCTTCCTTATTTTTAGGGGAGTGGGGTGGGGCTTTAGGTTTTCTTTTTTAAATTAATACAGATGGTTCCTGACTTACGATGGTTTGACTTATGATTTTTCAACTTTACGATGGTGCACAACTGATAAGCATTCAGTAGAAGCCATAAAAAATTTTAATATTGACCTTCCTCCAAGCTAGTGATATGTAGTACAATAGTCTCTCATGATGCTGGGCAGCAGCAGTGAGCTTCAGCTCCCAGTTAGCCATGTGATCATGAAGGTAAACAACTGATACTGTACTCTACAGTGTATTGTATTCAATAAATTACATAAGATATTCAACACTTTATTATAAAATAGGCTTTGTGTTAAATGCTGCCCAACTGTAGTTATTTCTAAAATGTTTGATAGAATTTAACAAAAAAGCACTCTGGTCTTGGGCTTTTCTTTAATGGGAGACTTTTTATTACTGATTCAATCTCTAAGCTTTTTGTATCTGGACGTTTTTGTCTTTCTCCAGGTTTGGGAAATTTTCAGCCATTATTTGTTTAAATATGCTTCCTGATCCTTTTTCTTTATCTTCTCCTTCAGAAACTCCTATTATGTGAAAATTAGGTCTCTTTATGGTGTTCCATCATTCCCATAAGGCATTCTAAATTTTTTTAAAATTTCTTATTTCTTTTTGCCTTTCTAACTGGATAATTTCAGATGTCCTATTTTCAAGCTCACTGAATCTTTCTTCTGCTTGATCAAGGCTGGTGTTAAAGCTTTCTATTGAATTTACCATTCAATTATTATATTATTTATCTCTAGAATTTATTTTTATTGTTTCTATTTATTTGTCAAACTTCTCATTTTTTTCATGTGCTGTTTTCCAAATTTCATTTATTTTTTTCTGTATTTTCTTGTAGTTCTCTGAACTTCAAGATTATGCTGAATTTTTTATCGGTCATTTCATAGATCTCCACTTTTTCAGGGTACATTACTGGAGCTTTATTAGTTTCTTTTGGTGGTGTCACATTTCCCTGATTTTTCATAATCCTTATGTCCCTGCATTGATGCTTACACATTTGAGGAAATGATCATCTCTTTTAACCTTTGCAGGTGTTCTTTGGTGGTGACAAACCTTCACTATTTAGTTTACCTTGGGATTCTGAATGAACCATCTGGTAGAGACTCTGGACAGGCAGAGCTTAAAGTTGGGTTTTCTAGTTGGGCTGGGACACTGCCTGTCCTCTGAGGTTGAATGGAACTTCTAGTCATATTCCACGGTCTGATGAGACCACTGGCTCAATTCTGTGCTCAAGTGGGGCTGCTGGGTGGGCTCTGTTATCACCTGTGCTTGGGCAAGGCTACAGGTTATCTCCATGGCTGGGGGTTACTGTGTTTGGAATATGTAGTTGGGCAGTGTCATGTGCTGAGCCCTGAGACTGAGTAAGGTCTCTAGGGTCACTCCTTGGCCACTCAAATTGGGAAGAGCCAGAGGTTATGCCCTACAAATATGTGTGGACTTGGGCTTGCCTCCCAGCCTAGGGGAGCCTTAAGTAGAGCACTGAGGTTTGGTTGAGTCACCACTCAGCCACTGGGTTTGAGTGGAGTCAGATGTTCCCTCCACAGATAATTAGTGACCTGCACTTGTTTCCTGGCCTGGGAAAGACTTAAGGAGAGCACTGGAGCTTAGTTGGGTCACTACTCAACTGCAGGGTTTGACTGGGGCCAGATCATCCCTCCATGGATAATGGCTGACATGTACTTGTTTCCCGTTTTGTGGATGGCTTAAGGAGAGGACCAGGGCTATGTGGAAGCTGGCTAAGGACTGGAGCCTGGCAAACCTGCAGAACATGCTTCCTGCAGAGCAATGCTATTGGCTAATCCATATGGTGTGGCACCTGCATTGGATGGAATGCAGAGCCACCACCAAGATCTGTGTGCTGATTGCCATGATCCCCACCCTCATTGTTTGTTTCTAACTGACCCTAGGAGGTCCAGCCCATCCCCGCTGATACCAATGTTTTCTGTGTGTGTGAGATAGGAGCAGTCCTCCTGCAAAGGGTTCCAGAATGGTGGGGCTGCTGAACATCTGTCTCCAACTCTCTTTTCCCACTGTAGAAACCATGGGCCCAGGGGAATTTTCTGTGTGTGTCACTATGCTAACTTGGAGTGCGGGCAATATAGTCAAAGAAAAACTGTTCCTCTTACCCTTCAAATGTGATTTTCTCAGTTCTGCAGTCCAGCGGGGTGTCTCAGGAGCCTCACTCCTGTTCTGGAATATTCGCAAAGGTATTCTTTGTTGATGGTTGCTACTTGGATTTCTGCAAGGGGGGATAGAGCTGTAGAACTCTTATTCCACCATCTTCCTGAAATCATCCTCCTTATTAAAATGGAAATGACTTCTATAGGATCAAGCTAAACCTGGTCCTACTGGAATGTCACAATCCTATATGGAAATAGCCACATAAATTGTGACTGAGGTTAACTTTTTGAAACCACCAGAAATGCCTCTACCTCTTGCTTAGTGGGGACCAGAGGGGAATGGTCAGCATTGTCAAAAAAGGAAAGCAATGGTCTTTCTTTACCAATAGAGCAAGCACAGGCTATAAGGGAGCCAGACACTGGACAGCCACAGCTTATCACCCTTATTCAAATACTCCAATTTCAACAAAAGGGATAGACCAAAGTGCTATTGTGCTAAGCTGTGCACAATACTGCTAAATATAGAATATGCCCTTGAGAAATATTTTCCTAAGGTTCATATTTTCATCAAGTCCTGCTCAGTGACTAATAGGCTAACTACTTGATCAAGACATTGGTAAAATCAAGGACTGGAAAATACAAGGCCAAGATGTTTGGGATAGAGAGACAGAGAAAAATTGCCACATTGGCTCCCATTCTGCCTGTCTTTCTGTAAGATACATTAACTCATGTCAAACAAGACACAGAGGAGGCAGTATAAAGTGCCAAAGCCAACAAACTAACCAAAATACCAAAACAGGTAGGTCTCTTAAAGGAGAGGGAGTTCCAAGAACTTTGGGATGAGCCATTCTGTGCTTCTATCAGTGGGCACATGAGAGATCAGAGCATTTGGGCATCATGGAGTTACAAAAATGGATTTTTAACAGAGGAGCAGACCCGGCAAAGAGACATTAACACAAAACCATTAGGGACTGTACCACATGCCAAAAATCTAGACTCTGGGCATATCTTATAAGAAGAGAAATTTACGGAGAAAAAAGAGCCAATCAAAACTTATACAGCAATTTCACTGGGCCTCTTTCTACATTGGCTGGAGCCATTAAATATGCTTTAGCAATGGTGTATACCTCTACAAGCTTTCTATTGTGCTACCAATTCAAGGCACCATCCTCTGTTAATGTTATTGAGTGTTTAACAAAACAGCTCTTACAGCCTAGGAAATGCCACAAGTTGTATAGTCAGATCAAGATTCCCACTTCTTTGTAAACAAATGCAAAAGTAGGCATTGCAAAATAACATTACTTGTGTTTTTCACCTACCCTATCTTCTTGATAGCTAGTAACACAGAAAGACAATGGGCTTTTAAAACAATGGCAAACGAGAGAACTTGAAGGACAATGGTCCCCCACATGGTCAAAAATATTGCCCATAGTCCTGATTACATGAAATTCATGCCCCTATGGCATAATTACACTACGTTGAAATTCACAACAAATGAGGGAACCACCAAGAGAGATGCTGTGACTTCTGCTGGTGTATATACTCCCACCAGACACAATCTACTACGAGTTTTCATTAACATGAGAGCTCTGACTTTGCCACCCACAGCAAAGGAACACCCACCTGATACTTTCACCTTACATTTCTCCATCATAGAAAACCAGAGCCTAGCCATTTGCCCCTCACTGTGGACCACTGACTCTGGAACCATCTTCAACCTGCATTCACCCATCACCCAAAATAAGCTGAGCAAAACATCCACCACTATTTGGAGACAGAAGTGCCCTTATCTGCCGCCCACATACTTTGCTCCACTAAAGGCACTGTGGAACAAACCTGGACCTGCTACCGACACCCAGTAGGTGGAACTAATCCCCATGGAACAGGTAACACCATTCTGATAATACACAGGGAACAATAAGATCCCTTACAGCTGGCTTCAGATAACATCCAATTTTAACTCCTACTTTTTGGCTATGCCCCTTCCTTACTTGAGAAGTTTCTGTCATCACCAGTGTTGACTATACATCCATGGGTGGATCACCCTATCCCTGGTAATTCATACCCTACTATGAACAAGGTATGTTTGGATAAAGCATGCTGCAGGCTCACCACAGGGAGATACACAACATGGGTCAGTTTGGGGACAATGGGAGCTGTGCTGTTGACTATTCAGATTGGCCAGTCCTACTAACATAACCACAGACATCAACACTGAGGTTAGCATTCCTCCTATTGTCTCTATTACTGTTAGCAGCACCCAATATGGCTAAGTCAGACTCTAAGATACCACTTGTGACTCATAAATGCTTCTAAGCCCTATGAGCCAGCTTTCACTTCAAATTAGACAAAACCCATGATTGTTAACTACTACCACTAAGCAAATAGAGCAAAGGGCCACTACCTTTTGAGTCCCACTTAAGGAATGCACAGAGATAGTATGTACTCAATTTTATAACCAAGATGCTCATGATTAGTATAATCAAATTAAAAATGCTATAATCCAAAGATACTACCAACAAACCCTACAGGATTACCAAAGTAAAATTATACTTTTTAATAATCCCTGGGATGATGACAAATGTAAACAATGTAAGTCCCTACAACTATTGTTCTCTCTTCCTATTAATTATAATGTTCTCTCTGCCCCTCCAGGACAAGCCTCATTTACTGAGACAGAAAAATATTGTACTAACCAAGTGGCCAGGGGCACCTTACCATGGACTTCCTCCCTGTATGCCAATCAATATAAACAAGTAAAGCAATGTATACTACCTAATATCACCTGGGCCAAGGCATGTCTGAAAAATTGGAGACTACAACTAGCTTGAGAATTCTTCCATAGCCTAACGTCATAATACCAACTGCAAGTTTTGCGTAACACTCAATGGAAGCTGGCTCTACAACAATTGCAAGGCTGGCTACCCACAGTAAATAGTCGTAGCTCATGGGTGTTACAGCAAAGACAATTCCTGCTAAAAATATATTTGATCCCATGGAGAACTCTAACTGCTCTCTGTATGACAGTTTCTCTACTCAAATTGACAACTTCTTGCTTAGAGCTATTAGAAAATTTGCTGAGCCTATCAAAATGACCATTAATAAAGGCTTGGGAAATATTTGAGGAAAATGTCCAACTAATGGTACTTTTGTGGGGGATCCTAAAAGAACATAGTGTGGTAATAGCAAAGACCACCCAAATGTGAAAAGCACAAGCTATGTACTCAGAGCTTACTATAGCAAGGGAGTCAATTACTGTCATTTGTGTTTTCGTAGAGCCTCAAAGGCAGGCAGAGAAATAAAAAAACTTTTTTGTGGAAAAAAAGGAAGGCTTCAGGTATGTGCTGATTAGAGGTCATTGGCATGGGGAAGCTGTAGGTTGGCTAACTAGAAGTGGGGCATCCTATGTGATTAGAGGTACATGTCTGGCTTTCTCTGGTTGCACCTAAGTTGGAAACAGGGACAAAAATTACAGAAGTTGTCAGTTATTAATCAAGTCCTGGCCATTTTGGGCTGATTGTTACAGAAGTTTTTGTTTAACTTCCTGGATTGTTACTAAAGATAGCAATCTGACATTCTACAAGTCTGACTTACAGCAGGCTAGCTTCCTGGGCTGCTTATTGCATATAAGGGAATTGGTTTCCTGGGCAAGTTGCTGAAGGTTGTGGGTCAGAGTTCTCTTTTTATATATGGTACAGCCATTGTCCATTTGTACATTCAATCTTTCAGTATACATACCACTATACAGGAGATAGAAACAATAATGAGAAGCCTGGTATCAAAGCTAAGTTGGGAAGAAATTTATTGGTGATACCATGCTACCATCTCCCAAGCGGTCACCCTGGAGGCTATTAAAGCTTTACAAATGGATTCCCTAGAAAAGTTTCCCCTGGAATGGAAATGATGAAGCAGGTGGTCTTCCACTGAAATACAGCAACATCATGATAAACAGGGACGGAAATGGGCCAAATGTATAATAAAATTGATGTTTATTTTTTACATAATTTGGCGCACTTTTGAGGATCGCATATGTGAGTGCCCCGTAGTTCAGGATCTAATTTGGTACATGGCTAAATTAACAAATTTTTTCAAACAGCTAAGTGTTCCTGTGAAGCTTATTCTAGACCTATGAAAATGCTCTGATGCTATTTATTATTGGCAGTCATCAGGAAACTCAAGCACCAAGGCACACCAATCCAAACAAGAAGGAACATTCAGTTGCCTAAACCTGCATATAGCTTTAGCCACAGCAATACATATGATAACAAATTTAACTGCATGCTGAGTTTTCTTCTGCCAATCTGATTTTAGTCTTATAGATAGCCAGGGACATGTAGCAAGGGGGTCATGTCAGTCTATTGACTAAACAATTGAACAAATCAAAATGTCCTCCTTTTTCTGATTTATTCTCTTGGCTTTCTCCCACTAAGTGGGCAGACTGGCTGTGAAAGAGCTTTGAAATCCTAATTTGTGCCCTTATAGGATTCTGTCTAATTTATAGCTGGCTCCAAACTCAAGCACTGCAAAATAACATACAATTTAAGTTGTAAAATAACATTGGGCCAGGGGATAGATTGTTATATACCTGAACCAAAGATGGCCTCTGTATATTGGTCCCTATATTGTTTACTTCTTCAAACAGGCTAGGTCTGCAAGCTTAAAAGCCTACCAGCATCAAACTCAATTTTTACAGATTCTATTCCTTTAAATATAGCCCAAATAAGCAGATCTTTTAGCATTTTAGAGGTTGCCTTCTTTGCATACCCCTGTAAAACTCTATCCATCTGCTAGCCATAGGTAGGATAAACTCTGGGATATGAAATCCTGAACTGCTGTTGCCTTTCAGAATTCTCTGAGCCAGAGACTCCCTGCCTTGTTGCTTAGAGACATCACATACATACATAAGCCTCGACTCTGACACTCCTATTCCTCTGGAGTTCCTTTGCCCTTTTTACCTTCTGGATGGTGTTCACCCACCAGCCTCTGGAAGGTCTCAGGGTTTGATGAACCCCACACTCTCACAAACCTATCGAAGGGTTGACCAAATAAAACTCATTGTGTGCTACTGCCACCTTATAGTCATATCTTTTTCCTTGATCAGTCCTCAGATCTCTCACACTCACTATAATTTCATATATTTTAATTCTCCATATAAATCACACTAGAAATTCATGTTATTATTATTTTACATTGTCTATACGTATATTTACCCAGTTACCCTTTCTATCACTGTTCACTTCTTCTTGCATCTCTTTATTTTCATATGGGAATCTTTCCTTTCAGTATTTCCTTTAGTGTGAGCTTACTGGTGATCAATTTACTCAGCTTTGTTTTCTGAAAATGTCTTTATTACACCTTTATTTTCGATGGGCTATTTCAGTGGGTTTAGAGTCCAGATTGTCAGCTTGAAAATCATTAAATTTCTTTTTAATTGTATTTTTATAGCTTTAGGGGGTACAAGTGCAGTTTTGGTACATGTATATAGGATATAGTACATAGATGTGAAATGTGGTCTTTTAGTGTAACCATCACCTGAATAGTGTCCATTGCACCCATTAAGTTATTCTTTTCATTAAATTTGTTGAATGGAAAAGTTGCATGAGATCTAAGACTCACCTCTTTGTACTTCCCTTTGTTCTGAGATCATGACTCTTAAAGTCCTCATTGCCTTAATAGGTTTCTGAGGCTGGCTTAGTAGTTTTTGATGCATTCAAACAGTTTCCCCAAAACTTCTAGTTGTTTTTTGGCAGGCCTGTTACAATCAACTACACGTTGTTAGAATTGGAACTGTTCAATATCATTATAATGACTTACTAATATTCCATTTTTAATACCATAATTTGTTTAGTCTCTGGTTATTTAACATTAATATAGTTTTCAGATCTGTTATATTAGAACAAATTATTTTAGCTAAATCTTTGCATACATAGCTTATGATTTCCTTAGGATGTGTTTTAGAGGTGAAAATGCTAGTTTAGAAGGTTTGAACAACTTCAGAGGCTTTAGAAGTCACTGGACCCTAGATTAGGAATATCTGCTTCTGAGGCTTAGAAATATCCTAGACTTCCCCAGCCCCAGCAGTGGGCTTCTGGGCATAATAACTGCACTGGATGTCACAGAATTAGAACTGAATGCATGACATATGTGGGATTGCTTCTCCAGTTGGAGACAAGAAGTGGTGACACTTTGTGATTGTAACCAGTCATTTTCCCTTTCCCCAAACAAGTGTAAAGAAAGTCTACTTCCAGATTGTTGTAGAGACATTAAGAAATACTAAATATGGTAAATGCTTGAAGCCAGGTACAAACATATTAATAGAGGTTCAACGGTGGTAGACTGAATGGTAGAGGATAGGTTGTGTGAATGTCACAAAAGTAGTGTACCCAACCCAGCCTACTTCTAAAAACAACCTGTCTGTGCATTTGCCACTGTTTTCTTTCTCACTCACTCCTGCTGTGCTACTCTCTCAGTTGGAATGCTTTCCTGATCCTTGTCCTTTTGGTTAAATATTTACCCACTCATCTTTTAAACACCAACTCTTTTATGAAGCCTTTTCTGGCTCTACAGGTAGAACTGACCCTAACCTCCACTACACTCTGTACAAACTTCCAGAAAACTTGGCTTCCCTTTTTCTTTATCTGACTCCCGCTTTTACACTGGGAGCACCTTGAGGACAAAGAAATTAGCTCTATAACTTCCGGACAGATGACCAGTGTTTGTTGAATAAATGAATGAAGAAGGGGTCAGGAGCGGATCTGCTCAAAGTGCTAGAGTAATAACAGAGTAAAACAGAGCAGGTAACAACCTTTAACGCTTAGTATCTCAATTGACCCTTACAAAATTTCTATTAAATGGGTAGGTGATTGGTGAGTGAAAGGATTAACCAAATATTCAAGAGTTTTAGTAGCTTTCCTAAGGCAGGATGCAATCCTCTGTACTGGTAAGGGCTGGGGCTCTTCAAGCTTGTTCCAGGCTTCCTGATTGGCACTAATTCCCAGGCCTTCAGATCTTCTAGAAAAGAGTTCTTCCTAGCTCACAACAGTAGGAAAGGAGTTATTAGACACCTAAAGAGAGAAAGTGTTAGAGGAGACAGGGGAGGGAATGGGGGGTGTACCCTTCCAGAGACCATGCACATTTTTCCCGAAGCAGTTTTAGGGAAAGGCAAATCCCAAGGATACTACCTAACCAATTTTGAGAATCTATTCAGTGCCTGGCAGTGAATAGAAGCCCTCTAATCGGTACCCTAACTCTGAGAAGCAGCTGTTATCTCCGTTTGTATTCCCTACCCATCCTCTCCAAGCTCTTTGTCTCACCCCACCAAAGTCTCTCTCCTGCCAGCGCTCTCCTTTGGCGCAGAATCCCCACATCCACTTTCTCTGGCCCAGGGGAGGGGCTGGGCGGGGCGCGGTCGCCTTGTCGCAGAGCCCGACTGCGCCTGCGCGGACTGCGGCAGAAGGCGGGGTGTGAGTAGCAGAGTACACTGAGACTAGCGTTCACTGTTGGCCCGTACCTGCGTTCTTTTCCACCACCTCTAATTTCAGCTCCAGCAAGTTGCTTGGAACTTACTTTCTGGCAGCAGCAGCAACAGAATTACCGTTAGCGGCAGTTTTGTGCTGAGGCACCTGCACGCCTCCTGTCCTCTTTCTGCCAGATCGCGGGCCTGTCGGTGTCTGCTCCCACACGCCGGTCGACAGGACCATGTCGCTGGTAAGCCAGAATTCGCGCCGCCGCCGCCGCCGCGGTGCAACGGCCACTGCGCACAACAGCAGCAGCTGGGGCGAAATTCAGGCCCCTAACGCCTCCGGTTTCCCCGCTGCTATGCCAGACCCAGACGTCCCCCAGGATCACAGCGATCCCCAGATCCTCCAGGGCCTCTGCGCCTCTGAGGGCCCAAGTGCGTCTGTGCTGCCCACCCCCGGTGAGGGCCCAAGCACCTCTGGGCCGCCCACCATTTCTGAGGGCTCAAGCGCCTACAGGCAGCCTACCATCTCTGAGGGACCCAGCACCTCCGTGCTGTCCACCCCCAGTGAGGGTCCGAGCACCACCGTGCAGCCCACCGCCTTTGAGGGAGCAAGCACTTCCATGCCTCCTACCCGCGGTGAGAGCCCGACCACCTCCGTGCCGCCCACCGCCTCTGAGGGATCAGGCATCTTCGTGCCGCCCCCCCTGGGTGAGGGTCCGAGCACCTCCGTGCCGCCCCCCCTGGGTGAGGGCCCGAGCACCTCTGTGCCGCCCCCACTGGGTGAGGGCCCGAGCACCTCCGTGCCGCCCAGCGCCTCTGAGGGATCAGGTACCTCCGTGCCACCCCCACTGGGTGACGGCCCGAGCACCTCCGTGCCGCCCCCCTTTGGTGAGGGCCCGAGCACCTCCGTGCCGCCCACCGCCTCTGAGGGACCGGGCACCTCCAAGCTGCCCACCCTCGGTGAGGGACTGAGCACTTTCATGCTGCCCACAGCCTGCGAGGAACCGAGCAACTCCGTGCCACTCACCCCTGGTGAGGGCCAGAGCACATTGTTGAGCTCGAGCGCTTCTGTGGACCCGAAGCCCTCCAAGTGCTCCAGTGTTTTGCCAAACGCTAGCATGGCCAAGGCCTCCGCGGACTCGGACTCTGAAGGCCCTAAGGGTGCGGAAGGTCCCATGGAATTCCAGGTCCTGAGAGACCGTGAAAGCCCCAACTCCATTACCATTATGGGCCTCAGTACTTCCCGGGTCGCCATTACCCTGAAGCCCCAGGACCCCATGGAACAGAATGTAGCTGAGTTGTTGCAGTTTCTGCTGGTGAAGGATCAAAGCAAGTACCCTATCCGAGAGTCTGAAATGCGAGAATATATTGTTAAAGAATATCGCAGCCAGTTCCCTGAGATCCTCAGACGAGCCGCAGCTCACTTGGAATGCATTTTTCGGTTTGAATTGAGGGAACTTGACCCTGAGACACGCACCTACATTCTACTCAACAAACTGGGACCTGTGCCCTTTGAAGGGTTAGAAGAGAGCCCAAATGGGCCAAAGATGGGCCTCCTGATGATGATTCTGGGGCAGATATTCCTGAATGGCAACCAAGCCAAGGAGGCTGAGATTTGGGAAATGCTCTGGAGGATGGGAGTGCAGCGGGAGAGGAGGCTTTCCATTTTTGGGAACCCAAAGAGACTTCTCTCTGTAGAGTTTGTATGGCAGCGCTACTTGGACTACAGGCCAATGACTGACTGTAACCCAGTGGAGTATGAGTTTTTCTGGGGCCCACGATCCCACCTAGAAACCACCAAGATGAAAATACTGAAGTTCATGGCTAAGATCTATAACAAAGATCCTATGGACTGGCCAGAGCAATACAATGAGGCACTGGAAGAAGATGCTGCTAGAGCCCTGGCTGAGGGTTGGCAGCCTCTCCCTCCGTTTAGAAGGCCCTTTTTTGAGGAAGCTGCTGCAGAGGCAGCATTCCCAGATTCAGAGGTTTCCAACCAGTCCTCAAAATATCCCCCACATTCATGGCCTGAGTCAAGATTGGAGAGCAAGGCAAGGAAGTTGGTGCAGTTATTTCTGCTTATGGATTCAACTAAGCTGCCTATACCAAAGAAAGGAATTCTGTACTACATTGGCCGAGAATGCAGCAAAGTGTTCCCTGACCTCCTGAATCGTGCTGCCCGCACCCTGAACCATGTCTATGGGACAGAGCTAGTGGTACTTGATCCCAGGAACCACTCCTATACCCTGTACAACCGAAGAGAAATGGAAGACACTGAAGAGATCGTGGACAGTCCAAACAGGCCTGGCAACAACTTCTTGATGCAGGTCCTAAGCTTCATCTTTATAATGGGCAACCATGCCAGGGAGTCTGCAGTCTGGGCCTTTCTGCGGGGCTTAGGGGTTCAATCTGGGAGAAAGCATGTGATTACCTGTAGGTATTTGAGTCAGCGCTATATAGACAGTTTACGCGTTCCCGATACCGATCCAGTGCAATATGAGTTTGTGTGGGGCCCTAGAGCCCGCTTGGAAACCTCCAAGATGAAAGCCCTGCGATATGTGGCCAGAATCCACAGAAGGGATCCACAGGACTGGCCACAGCAGTACAGGGAGGCATTGGAAGATGAGGCCAATAGGGCTGATGTTGGGCATAGGCAATTCTTTGTTCACAACTTCTGATAGAGCAATGCATGGCAGTCAGAGGGGCCTTACAAGGCCAGGCCCTAAAGCCTTGGGTCTCACTTGTTGGGAGTTATTGTATTTGGTATTTGTGTTCCAGTTCCACTTATGTCTTTTCATATTTAGTTCTTGTGTGGTATCTTGAAAAGTTTCAACTGTTTTAATATACTGTCCAATAGAGTAAATATAATCGCCATTTGCTGTCTATTGTATTTTGGTGTAAGAGTTTTGAGAGCTTTGTAAAATGTTTTGGAAATATTTCCATCTTGTTGCATTATCTGGAAGAGAATATATAGCATATAGCTATAGATATAGGCTTTTCCTTGAAAATTTGAAAAAATTCACCAGTAAAATGATATATCTTCAAGTGTTAAGCAAACAAATATAACAACTGCAAAAGCACTCTGAATTGTGGCTGGCCTTGTTTTGTGTCTGCTATTGTGTAAAGAATACTGATGTTTACCTGTATTTGCTTTGCTGTACTAAAATGTAATGAAAAATAAAAGTTGAATAAAGCAAACAATACTAATGTACTAATTTATTCAGTAAAAATTTACTAAACTTCTTTCATACAGTGAGCATAGTGGTGTGTTCTGGTTATGCAAGTACATAAGATAGAGCACTTGCCCTAGAATTCAGGGACTGGGCAGGATATAGGGGAGGTAAGCTAAACCAGCAATTTTATTATGATGTATTAAGTGCTATTGTAGACTAAGTAGAGGGTGCTATGGGAGTTAAGAAGAGGTACACCTAACCCAATTCCAGGGGTATTCAGGGTGGTCTTTGAAGAAGATGATGGGTGTGGGGGGACAAGATGGGGTCCTTAATACAATCACAAGTTGTAATTCAACTAATTCAAGCCTGGATTTCAGTTTTCATAAATGGTATCAGGTAATGAAGTCAAAGATGTAAGGGTGGAGGCTGAAGGATATTACATGTCATAAACAGTCCCAATAAGATGCATAAGTCAGCTTTCTCCAAGTTATACTGTGGTTTAAAAAAAATACTCAAATTTCAGTGGCTTACAACAACAAAATATTGGACTCATTTTACATGCTCTTTTATGCGTTCTCTGTGATTCTGTTTATATTGTCTTCATTCAGGTAACCAGGCTAAAAGGAGTAGCCTGTATAGGGGACGTCTGTTCTTGTGGCAGAGGTAAAACAGCCTTAGTGGAACCATGTGATAGTTCCCAACACTTCTGCTCAGATATGGCATAGTAAAGTCCTAGTCCACTGGCAAAATCAAGTCATATGGGCAAGCTTGATGTCAATGGGGTGGGAAGTGTACTCCTCCAACAGGGAGAGACATGTAGGAATGGGCCCAGTAGAGAGGAACAGCATATATTTTAAACAAAAAATTTAGTTCAACCATATAAGAATTTGACTTTTGCTATTAGTGAGATGGGAAACTATTGAAGGATTTTGATCTGAGGAATGGCAGGATATAATTTAGTTTTTACAAGGATATTTTGGCTCTTGCATTGAAAAACTAAGGTTGGGTTGGGGAGAGTAGAAGCTCTAATTTTAGCATAGGAGTTCCTTCTTAATGTTCGTATGAAGAGAGGCATTATTTTCCAAACAAAATAGAATTTAAATAAATTGCAGTCAGACAGCCCGTTATCTTTTTAAAAACACCCTGGCAATCAAACGTTATGACATCAAGGTTAACAGCCATTATGGTGTAGTGGTTAAGAGCATGTAGTCTAGAGTAATAGTGCCTGGGTACAAACCCTGGCTCTCTCTGATACTCACTAGATAGGAGAACTTGGGCAAGTTACTTAGTCCTTTTGTGCCTCAGTTTCCTCATCTGTAAAATGGGCATAATAATTTCACCTACTTCATAATTTTGTGAAGATTAAATGTGCTAGCATGTAAAACATAACAGGACTTGACATATAGTTAGCAATATATAGGTGATGTTGCTGCAGTTTGGGACTGTGAAGCGGGGATTTCTTTGCAGAAATTTTACTGGGGAGTAGTTTTGGGTTCAACACCTATGGGGCAGCAAAAGAAGCAGAATTGTGCAGTGGGAGAATTTGAGCAGTGATTCAGTCACAACAAATAGATTAGCTGATTCCACAGGGAGCATTGGAGTTGGGGAGGTCCTGCAGAGTTGTCCCAAATTAGGAAAAGGGGGCCAAACTTTTACACCCCATACTGATCAGTCATTTGTATGCAAGCTGCCTTCTAGTAAGGGGACATGACTTTGGGAAGAGTCAATTCTTTTCAGCTGAGAGTAATTGCTGAGAAAGATACTCAGTTGTAAACACAACATCTGTCAACACCCTCAAGAGGTAGAGGAATGAACATTTCAGTCCTAAAGAGTAGGGACATCTGGGTGGTACATCACAACACTGGCTACAGTTGTTGCTGTTTTCTTCAACCCCTCCTCTTCCGTAAAAATTTCTTCTTCCTCCGCTTCTCCTTCTCCTCCTCCACCTCCTTCTTCTTCTTTCATCTTCCTTCTTCTTCTTTCTTCCTCCTCCTCCTCCTCCCTTCCTCCCCTCCTCCTCCTCCTCCTCTTCCTCCTCTTCCCCTTCTCCTCTGCCTCCTCCTCCTCCTTCTTGTTATTACTATTATGGTTATAATCTAAAAAGATGAAATATCTTCTCATTGCATTATTATTCTTTTTGCTGTTATAATCTAAAAGGGTGATGTCTTCTCATTGTTCTGTCTGGAATATAATACCCACATCACGGAACCATTTTACTCTTGGCACAACCTTCCTAAAAGAGAGGCTCTGGTAATGGAACTTCATTTGTCTCTTAAGTTCTATCTTTCTGTGTTTCTTAGTAGACTTGAATCTTTGTCAAGTTGTTTCCAGAAGATGTTACCTAAGCAAGTTTCTTAATAGGTTGTTTGCCATTCGAATATTGATCTCAGATAAGTTTGACAAACATGCACAAACATTCAGAATATCCTACTAAGAACAACCATGGTAGAAAATATGGTCTTTCATGCTTTTCTCTCAAAAGTGACAATTTTGATCACGGAAAAAGTGCCTGATTAAATATTTGGAATTAAAATAAAGATCATAATCCTGAAATTCCTATAAATATAAGTATTTATCATTTTTTGACCAGTATATTAGCTGAATAATGTGCTTTCAAGGCAAAACTGTGTGTTTGTGTGTCAGGGGGGCATATTTTGAACAATTTGCATATTCGTGATTATTTCCAGTTTTGTCACTGTACCCAAACACACCCATGCATAGACACATAATTGTGTATCTATCTAGAAATAATGGCAATGCTCAAGCAGCATTGGCTTTACTTATAACACAGCCTCAATCCTTAAAATTAGTGATTTTCCTAGACCTTTGAACAGAAAATTTACCTATTGAATGTAATGTATTTAGTCAGATATTCATGAGGGAAAAAAATCACGTGGTCTCACAAACGGAATGCAAGTATTGTTCATGAACACTATTCAAGGTAATCATGATCAGAAATGATTAAAATTACCCTTAAATATGTGATCAGTTATTCTAAATAGAAATATTTAAAAACAAATCCATAAAATTAGTAAGTGTGTCTTGCTATTTCTATTACTTTCCTGAAGAAAAAAAAAAATCTCAAAACAACAGTTGATTAAAAAAATCGCTAAAGAAAGTACTATCAATTCAAGGCAATCACCAATAGGTCCTGAAGATTAGAATAATCTGATACTAGATTTGAATATTTATGTAAACTGCTTTTTCCAATGACTTATTTATAACATTGAAGATATTCACTGCCCCTGTTGCTTGGCTCTCATGTGTCTTCATTCAAGTACATATAGTCAGATTAAAGTACAAGCGTTCGTTTCAAGATTTCATGCACCCAGTTGAGGTTCATGCTGTCATGATCACATGAATGTGTACTATTTTGTTGAAAAGTGTCTTAGTCATTCTGCATTAAGATAGTGATCATTGACATGTGCAGTCATACCCTTGCAAAGACCAACAGTCAGTGTGTCTGACTAGCTGCCGTGCTCATCTGTGATAGAGTGCAAAAGATGCTGAACTTCACAGTAGACGTCTCTTCTGTTTACATAGAAAGGAATCATGGGTGGGATTCTCTGATAATTGTCTTTACATTGTTGTTTAATCTTGTTGATGAATGACTCTGTAATATCTTCTTTTTTGTCTAAGAAGTTAGGTAGCCACTTAATCCATTCTAAGTAACTGCTAAAGTTCTCCAGATGATGACATTTTTCAAATTATGACTCATCAAAATTGGTCAAAACTATTATTTTTCCGAAGTTGGATTTGTCATACAGCTTTAAAAATTGGTAGATGGAACAGAAAATATGATTATGGGAATTCAGAGCTGTCATCCTTTGTCTATCCAGTTCTGAACTGTGATCGAATAGATAATGGCAAAACAGTTATTTTGAGCTGAATTTTTTTTTTTTTTTTGCCGAGTGAAATAACTTTGTTCTATCTTCCTGGATTAGAATATTTTAAATACTAAGAAGTGATAGAAATCAGGTAGGCAAATGGCTGGCAGCCATCATATTTTGATGAAAACATGTAAAATGATAAAATACCCAGGTCTCAGATAATTACATAAAATGTAAAAACTACTTTAAAGGGCTAACAAAAAGAAAAAACCAATAGGTAACACAGAAAAGGATGGCTATCAGAAGATACCAAGTATTTTATCAGGGCACCTGATAAAATTGAAATACAAGTAAAGTATCTACTGGTTTCTTTTTGGGAAATGTTATTATTGAATTTCAGTATTTCACTTAAATTATGTTCTGGTGTGCTGAGATTTAGAGGATTACTCTTTCTAGCCGAAATCAGAGGATTACCCTTTCCAGCTGAAGCCAAACTCCTTGAAACAATGTACATATGTATGTATGTATATATATATATACACACACGCACACTTGATATCTCCTATTTCTCTCCTACTATTTATTTCTGAACTCAGTGCAGTCAGGTTTTTCTACCATCAGTCAACTGCAACTGCTCCTTTCAATGTGTACAGTGACCTCTAAATTGATAAATCCACTGATTTTTTTCTCAGACTGTCTTTATCGGTGGCTTTTGACATGGTTAATATTTTTTTCCTCTTTGAAACATTTCGCACACAGGAAATCGTATTCTTCTGTTTTCCTCCTCTCTCTCTGCCTACTACTTCTCAATCTCCTTTACAGGTTCTCTTCTCTCAGAATCATAAGAGTGCCCCAGAACCAGTCCTTGGACTTGTTCTCTTGTCCTGTTCATACATTCTCCCTAGTTAATCTCATACATCTATTTCTTACGTTTTAAAAAGATTTTATATGCTGGATAGTCGAGAATTTGTAACTAAAGCCCCAGATTATGTGTCCCTACACTGAATTCCTTAATATCCAACTGTTTTTTCGAATTTTTCACTTGGATGTCTAGTATGCATTAAATTCTAACAAGCCCAAATCTGAGCTCCTAGTATTCACTTCCAAATTTATTCATTCTATGGATTTCCTCATCTTACTCAACAGCCAGTTCATTCTTGCAGTTGCTCAGTATAAAAGTTTGGGTTCATACTTGACTGCTCTTTCTTAATTTCAAGATATTAGAAAATCCAATATGTCAGAAAATTGTGATGGTTCTACCCTCAAAATAAATCCAGAATCTGATAACTTCTTGTCAATTTCACCGTTGCTACTGAGATCATATTTCACCTAGATTATTGCAGTAGGCTCACAACCGTCTCTTTACTTCTAACCTTCTTCTAGTGTATTTATTCTCAGCACAGCAGCCAGAGGGATTTCTGTAAGAATGTAGTTAATTTCTAGGTGTGACTCTAATCCCTCTCCAATGCATTATTATTTTACTTACAGTAGACACCTTAGCAATATGAACCAGCCCTCAATTTCTTTCCTGACTTCATCTCTTATTATGCTTCCTGCTACTGTTATTCAATCTGTTTCTTGAACAAGTCAGACATTCTATTGCCCCAGGGGCTTTCATCTTGCTGTTCTCATTGTTTGGAATACCTCAGATATATGCATGACTTGTCCATGTCTTTTATGCTTTTGCTAAAAATACATTTCTTAGTAAGGACACTCAATCCAAAATTAACTATATACCCATTCTCCTTGCTTTATTTTTTCTTTCTAGCATATATCATTATCAATCATCTATTTTAAAGAACCAATTTGTGGCTTTGCTGATATTCTCCACTGTGTGTTTGCTATCTACTTCATTCATTTCTGCTGTTTATGAATTTCCATTCACCAATTTATTAATATTTGGTTTAATTTGATTTTTATAGCTTCTTGTTATTATTTATTTACTTATATTTTTAATTCAATCAAGCTATACTTCAAGGCTACAGTAACTGCATGGTACTGGCACAAGAACAGAAACATAGACCAATGGAACAGAACTGAGAACCCAGATATAAAACCATCCTCATATAGCCATCTGATCTTTGACAAAGCAGACAAAAACATACACTGGGGAAAAGAATCTTTATTCAATAAATGATGCTGGGAAAATTGGATAGCCACATGTAGAATATGAAAACAGGATTCACACCTCTCACCTCTCACAAAAGTCAACTCACAATGGATAACATCCTTAAACCTAAGGCATTGAACCATAAGAATTCTGGAAGAAAATGTTGGAAAAACTCTTATAGACATCAGCCTAGGCAAAGAATTTATGAATAAGATCCCAAAAGCAATCACAGCAACAACAAAAATAAATAAATGGAACCTGATCAAATTAAAAAGCTTTTTATAGCCCAGAAAACTACCATCAGAGAAAATAGACAACCTACAAAATGGGAGAAAATATTTAAATGCTACATATCTGATTAAGAGCTGATAACTAGAATCTATATAGAACTCTGGAAAATCAGAAAGGAAAAAACCAAACAATCCCATTAAAAAGTGGACAAAAGACATGAACAGAAACTTTTCAAAAGAAGACAGACTAATGGCCAAGAAACGTGAAAAAATGCTCAACATCTCTAATCATCAGGGAAATGCAAATCAAAACCACAATGTGTTATCACTTAACTCCAGTGAGAATGGCTTTTATGAAAAAGTCCCCAAACAACAAATGTTGGCGTGGATGCAGACAGATAGGAACACTCACACATTGCTTGTAGGACTGTAAACTAGTACAACCTCTATGGAAATTAATATGGAGATAGCTCAAAGAACTCAAAGTAGAACTACCATTTGATCCAGCAATTCCACTACTGGGTATTTACCCAAAGGAAAAAAAGACCATTCTATAAAAAAGGCATCTGCACTCAGTTGTTCATAGCAGCACAATTCACAATTGCAAAGATGTGGAAACGAGCCAAGTGTCCATCAATATATGAGTGGATTAAGAAAATGTGGGATATGTATACCATGGAGTACTACTCAGCTTCTTGGGATTAAAGCTCAGATCAATGATTTTCAACCTAGCTTCTTTTTCAGTATATTCGTTTAGAGATACAAATTTCTTTCTTTCACTACTTCTTGCAGCATTCCGTTAGATTCTATTTTGTCTCTTTACTTACTCATCTTAAAATTTATTCTTGTGATTATAAATTGCAAATATAAAGTTAGATATAAATATAAACATAAAATTAATCTCTCTGCATATTACTTCTATGCAACATATATTTAATTATTTTAATAAGAAAATACACATCTTGGCCAGGCGTGGTGGCTCATGACTGTAATCCTAGCACTCTGGGAGGCCGAGGTGGGCAGATTGTTTGAGCTCAGGAGTTTGAAACCAGCCTGAGCAAGAGCGAGACCCTGTCTCTACTAAAAATAGAAAGAAATTAATCAGACAACTAAAAATATATAGAAAAAATTAGCCGGGCATGGTGGCACATGCCTGTAGTCCCAGCTACTCAGGAGGCTGAGGCAGAAGGATTGCTTGAGCCCAGGAGTTTGAGGTTGCTGTGAGCTAGGCTGATGCCACGGCACTCTAGCCTGGGCAAAAGAGTGAGACTCTGTCTCAAAAAAAAAAAAGACAAAAAACAAAAACAAAACCACGATGTGATATTATCTCACCTCATTTAAAATGACTTGTATCAAAGACAGGCAATAGCAGATGCTGGTGATGATGTGGAAAAATGGGAACCCTCAGACTGTCGGTAGGAATGCAAATTAGTATACCCACTATGGAGAACAGTATGGGAGTTCCTCAAAAAAATAAAAATGGGTCGGGGAATGCCAGATTAGCGGTGGCCTTCTGGCTCACTACTCCCAGAGAAGGAGGTGAAGAAATCAGATGGCTACACATGCTACACATGAGTGGATCACTACCCCCCAAGAACAGCATTGTGAATCTGCAGAGAAACAGTGTGGGACACACAGTGCAGGAAAAAAGTGAAAGGGAGATACGTTCACAAAGACTGGAGAATGCAGGAAATACAATAGGGAATAGAGAGCAGTGCGGGAGGGTCGCCAGCTTAGTGTGATCTGACCCACAGGAAGATGCCTGGCTCCCCCACAGACCTCCACATCCACTCAGACAGGGATGCGCCTGAAGTCAGTGGAAAGTCGTGGCATGGGATGGCAGGCTCTGTGCAGAGGAAACAATAGCAGAAAAAATTTTGGACTTTCCAGTGCGTTGTGCTGGGACTGCACTGGGTAGGGGAGGGACTGGTCTGAGTGGTTACTTCCCATGACTGCGACCATGCAAGGGAGTTTGGAGACAGGCACCTCGCCTCTGGTGGTTGGTGGGACCAGAGCACAGGAGGTGAACACCAAAAAGGGGGCCCTTCCACTGGAAACTGCTGGTGATTCGGCTGGCTCAGGGTGGGAAAAAAAGAGCAGGGCCCTCTGCTGGGAACATGTGAGACTATGGGACTGTGATGCCAGAGTAACAGCTGGTGGTCTATTGATTCAGCCGGCTGGATCAGCTCCTTCCATCTCTTGAGTGGTCTCCCCAACGCTAGCTCTATAGGGGCAAGTGACCACCATCTTAGGGTCCCCAGCCTGGAGATGCTGCAGTGGTGGCGGTTTTGGGCACCACCCCTCCCCCAGCCTGGGGACTATCGTGCGGGGTGTGGCAGACCCCACCCTCGGAGGTGGGGTGGAGCAAGGAAAGCCGCTTTCTCTGTGCAGCTGGCGTGAATCTGCAGGCATTTGGTGCTGAAAAAGAGCCAGCGGCCTGTTGATTTGGCTGACTGGACTGGCTTCGGCTGACTCTTGAGGGCTCACCCCCAATACTAGTTCTCCAGGGGCAGGCGGCCACCATCTGTGGGGTCCCCAGCCCGGAAACGCTGCTTCCCAATGGTTTTGGGAATCACCCTTCACCCAGTTTGGGGACTTTTGTGCAGGGCACAATGGATCCCGCCCTTGGATGTGGGGCGGAGCTAGGAAAGCCACTTTCTCTGTGCAGCAGGTGCAAAGCTGTGGGACCTTGGAGCTGAAGAAATAGTCAGCAGACTGTTGATTCAGCCCACTGCACTGGCTTACGCCATCTAATAAGAACATAAATCCAGGACTTGCTGTCCAGCTCTGGGTGGCTGCAAGCTTTGGGGTTTGTGGACAGGGAAGGAAAAACCTGGCAAAGACTTCAGCAGTTGCACCAACGGACCCCTCCCATCAGAAGAAGCCCTCCAAGGGTGGTGAAAGAGCCCTGGATAGCATTTTAGTGGCACCCCCTAGCGGCAAGACAAATAATCATAGAAGCACACCCACCCAGGCTTATGCATACCATCTGTGATCTATCCGGATCCTACCTCCACCTTAAGGGGGGAACAGGGTCCAAGCAAGCCTTGGGAGTTGCAAGGTCCTTCCCAAAGACTGGGGTAGTCATATATCCCATCTACGGGACCAGAACCTACCACAGAGACATCAGATTACCTTGATAACTGGCTCCTCCATGCAAACTACAATCAATGACAGGGAATGTAAACCCCACAGCTAAACACAGTGTCTTCTATCTCAAGCTATTAGAGAGCAGTGGAGTCATACAAACAAGTGCAATCCACAAGCTTGGGGCTTAAGCTGGGGGACCAAATTCACTAGTCTCCATTGGCAAGAGGTGGACACATGTCAGAGGTAACCCAACATGCTAAAATACTCCTAAGACAATACAGGACCCATGCGACTCTCCCCAGTGCTGTCAAGGAACAGCTGTTGGGGACTTGGAGATAGGGCCATAAACCAGTCTTAGCACACCCAGTTCTCGACCAAGAAGCTTGATGAGAAAGAATCAGTGAAAGGATACAGGACACATGAAAGATCAGAGTGAAAAGTCACCTTAAAAAGAAATCATTAGACTCTCAACAATGGATACCAACTTAACGAAATGATTAAAATGAAAGAGGAAGAATTCCGAATATGGATTGTAAGAAAACTCAATGGAATGGAAAGGAAAATAGAAACTGAACACAAAGAAGCCACAAGAATAATACAGGAAATGAATGAAAAATTTTCTAAAGAAATTGAAGTATTGCAAAAGAACAAAGCAGAAATCCTGGAAATGAAACAGGCATTCAAGGAACTACAAAACACAGTGAAAAGCTTTAAGAATACATTGGATCATGCATAGGAAAGAATCTCAGAGCTTGAAGATAATGCCTATGTGCTAAACAAATCAGAAGAAGAAAAAAATACAGAAGCAAGAGACATGAAGAAAACATACAAGAAATGTGGGATTATATAAAGAAATCAAACATAAGAATTATAGGCATCCCTGAGAGAAAAGAAGAAAATACAGAAGGGCTAGAAAATCTATTTCTTGGAATAATGGAGGAAAACTTACCTGGCCTGGCCAGAAATCTAGATATCCAGGTATAAGAAGCACACGGAACTCCCGGAAGACTCAATATTAAAAGTAATCACCATATCACATAGTTATTAGGCTGGCCAAAGAAAACATGAAAAAGGCAATCCTTTGAGCAGTAAGAAGAAAACAGCAGGCAATCTACAAAGGAAAACCTATCATACTAATGGGAGACCTCTAAACTGAAACCTTACAAGGCAGAAGGAACTAGGGACCAATCCTCAATCTTCTAAAACAGAATAATGACTAACATAGAATTCTTTATCGAGCAAACCTAAGCTTCATCTACAAGAGAGAAATAAAGACTTTCCCAGACAAGGAATCACTGATAGAATTTGTGAAGACCAGACCTGCCCTGCAGGAAGTACTAAGACCTGCATTGTATACTGAACAGCACAATAGACACCCACCAGATTAAAATCACTCAAGAATTAAAGTCCAGAACCCTGATTCCACAATGGTTCCAGAGGAAAAACAAAACAATAAGAATTTATCCAATGGTATCAACATAAATGTACCTCAAATATCAATCCTCTCAATAAATGTGAATGGCCTGTATTGTCAACTAAAGAGACATAGACTGGCTAAGTAGATAAAAAAGTATCTGCTGCCTCCAGGAAACACACATAACCCACAAAGAAGCTTTCAGACTCAAGGCAAAGGGTTAGAACACAAACTTGCAGGCAAATGGAAAACAAAAGAAAGTTGGAGTAACCATTCTTATATCAGATAACATAAATGTTAAAACAGCAAAAGTAAAGGAAGACAAATATGGTCACTATATAGTGGAGGAGGGAAAAATCCATCAAGAAGACTTAACAATTCTTAATGTTTATACATCATCACAGGAGCACCCAGATACATAAAGAAAACCCTGTTTTATCGAAATAACATGATAAATGGTAATACCATAGTAGCTGGGGATTTCAACGTCCCACTGACTGAACTGGACAAATCCTCCAAGCAGAAAATAAGGAAAGAAACAATGCACTTAGAGCTCTAGAACAAATGGGTCTAACAGATATCTACAGAAAATTCCACCCAAATAAGCCTGAATATACATTCTTCTTATCAGCTCATGGAAGTTTCTCTAAAATAGATCATATCCTAGGCCATAAATCAGACCTAAACAAATTTTTAAAAATATAGAAATTATACCATGTATCTTCTCAGCCACAATGGAATAAAATTAGATATCAATTCCAACAGAAACACTCACCACTTCACAAAGTCAATGGAAATTAGGCAATCTATTGCTGAATGACTATTGGGTCAAGGAGGAGATCCAGTGGAAAATGAAAAGATTCTTTGAACTAAATGATAATGGGGACACAAGTTATCCAAATCTGTGGGATACAGCCAAAGCATTCCCAAGAAGAAAACTAATAGCATTAAATCCCCACATCCAAAAGATAGAAAGCTCACAAATCAAGAAAATAATAAACTGTCTCAAGGAACTGGAAAAGGAAGAGGAAATCAATCCTAAACCAGCAGAAGAAAAGAAATAACTAAATGAGATCAGAGTGATATGAAATTGAGAACAGAAGAACTACACAGAAGATTAATAAAACAAAAAGTTGGTTTTTCAAAAAGATACACAAAATTGACAGCCCTATTGCTAGATTGACAAGAACTAGAAAGGAAAAGACTCTAATGAGGCCAATTAGAAATGAAAAGGAGAGATCACTATGGACATGATGGAAATGCAAAACATTATCTTTGAATGCTAAAAAAATCTATATGCCCCCAAACTACAAAACGTGGAAGAAATGTATGAATTCTTAGGAATACACAACTTCGTTAGGCTCAATCAGGAAGAAATAGGATTCCTGAACAGACTAATATCCAGCACAGAAATGTAAGCAGGTATTAAAAATGTTCCAACAAAAAAAGTCCCAGATCAGATGGTTTCATACCTGAATTTCACCAAACCTGCAAAGACCTCACACCTATACTGCAGAAATTATTCCACAACATTGAGAAGGACAGGATCCTCGCCAGTTCATTGTATGAAGCCAATATCACCTGGGTACCAAAGCCAGGAAAAGACACAACAAAAAAAAAGAAAACTACAGACCAATATCCCTCATGAATATAAATGCAAAAATCCTCAAAAAAAATCTTAGCAAACTGAATCCAACAGCACATAAAAAAAAGAATTCATCATGAGTAGGTGGGCTTTATCCCACCTACTCATGATGCAAGGATGCATCATGAGTAGGTGGGATAAAATGCAAGGATGGTCAATATATGCAAATCTATAAATATACACAACATAAATAAAAGCAAGAACAAAGACTACATGATTCTCTCAATAGACACAGAAAAAGCATTTGAGAAAATCCAGTACACTTTTATGATAAAAACTCTTAACAAAATTGGCATAGATGGGTCATACCTTAAAATTATTAAAGCCATATACAATAAACCCACAGCCAATATCATACTCAATGGGGAAAAATTCAAAGCATTCCTGCTTAGAATGGGAACCAGACAAGGTTGCCCACAATCTCCACTTCAATTCAACATAGTGCTGGAAGTCCTTGCCAGAGCAATCAGACAAGAGAGGGGAATTAAGGGTGTCCGAATGGGGGCAAAAGAGTTCAAACTCTCACTCTTTGCTGATTCTATGATATTGTATCTAGAAAATACCAAGGATTCAATCAAGAGACTCCTGGAAGTGATAAATTTATTTAGTAATGTCTCAGGACACAAATCAATGCACACAAGTTGGTGGCATTCATACACATGAATAAGAGTCAAGCCAAAAATCAAATCAAATATGCAACACCATTCACAACAGCATCAAAGAAAATTAAAAATTCAGGAATGTATTATCTGAAGGATGTGAGAGATCTTCATAGGGAGAACTACGAAACACTGAGAAAAGAAATTGCAGAAGATGTAAACAGATGGAAAACTCTACTATGCTTATGGATTGGTAGAATCAATATTGTTAAAATGCCCATACTACCTAAAGTGACCTACAGAATTAATGTAATCCCTATCAAAATACCATCATAATTCTTTGCAGATCTAGAAAAAATAATTCACACTTTGTATGGAACCAGAGAAGACGTCATATAGCCAAAGCAATCTTAAGAAAAAAGAACAAATTTGGAGGCATTAGTCTACCAGACTTCAAGCTTTACTACAAGGCTATACTAACCAAAACATCATGGTGCTGGCACAAGAACAGATATATAGACCTTTGGAATAGGACTGAGAAACCAGATATAAAACCATCCTCACGTTGTCATCTAATCTTCAACAAAGCAGACAAAAAATATGCAATGGGGAAAAGAATCTCTATTCAATAAATGGTGCTGGGAAAACTGGATAACCACATACAGAAGATGGAAAATAAGTCCCCACCTTTCACCTCCCACAAAAATTAACTCACAATGGATAACAGACTTAAACCTAAGGCATGAAACATTCAGAATTGTAGAAGAAAATGTCAGAAAATCTCTTATAGACATAAGCCTAGGCAAAGAATTTATGAAGAAGACCCCCAACATTATCACAGCAGCAACAAAAATAAATAAATGGGAGCTGATCAAATTAAAAAGCTTCTGCACAGCCAAGGAAACTATCATTAGAGTGAATAGGCAACCTACAGAATGGGAGAAAATATTTGCATGGTACATATCCGATAAAGGGCTGATAAGAAGAATATATATAGAACTTAAGAAAATTAACAAGAAAAAATCAAACAACCCCATCAAAAAGTGGGCAAAGTTCATAAACTGAAACTTTTCAAAAGAATACAGAATAATGGCCAGCAAACATATTAAAAAGTGCTCAATGTCTCTAATCATCAGGGAAATACAAATGATAACCACAATGAGATTAACTCTCACTTAGCTCCAGTGAGAATGGCCTTTATCAGAAAGTCCCCAAACAAGAAATGCTGGTGCTGATGTGGAGAGATAAGAACACTCTTACACTGCTGGTTGGAGTGAAAATTGGTACAACCCCTGTGGATGTAATTTGGAGATATCTCAAAGAACTAAAAATAGAAATACCATTTGATCCAGCAATCCCACTACTAGGCATCTACCCCCTAAGGAAAAAAAGACATTCTATAATACAGACATTTGCACTCAAATGTTTATGGAAGCACAATTCACAATTGAAAAGATGTGTTAACAACCCAAATGTCCCTCAATACATGAGTGGATTAATAAAATGTGGTATATGTATGCCATGGAGTACTACTCAGCCACAAAAAACAATGGTGATCTAGCACCTCTTTTATTGTCCTGGATGGAGCTAGACCCCATCCTTTGAAGTGAAGTATCACAAGAATGGAAAAACAAGCACCATATGTACTCGTCATCAAATTGGTACCAACTGATCAACACTAAGGTGCTCAGGCCGGGCGTGGTGGCTCACGCCTGTATTCCTAGCACTCTGGGAGGCCGAGGCGGGTGGATTGCTTTAGCTCAGGAGTTTGAGACAAGCCTGAGCAAGAGCAAGACCTCGTCTCTACTAAAATTAGAAAGAAATTAATCAGACAACTAAAAATATATAGAAAAAATTAGCCGGGCATGGTGGCGCATGCCTGTAGTCCCAGCTACTCAGGAGGCTGAGGCAGAAGGATCACTTAAGCCCAGGAGTTTGAGGTTGCTGTGAGGTAGGCTAATGCCACAGCACTCTAGCCTGGGCAAAAAAGAGTGAGACTCTGTCTCAAAAACAAAAACAAAAACAAAAACAAAAAAAAAACCCACTAAGGTGCTCACATGGTAGTAGTATTTATTGGGTGCCAGTTAGGTAGGGGTTGAGGGTGGGTAAACTCATAACTAATGGGTGAGGAGTGCACTGTATGGAGGATCGGCACACTTGTAGCTCTGGCTTGGGTGAGGCAAAAGCATTACATGTAACCAAAATGTTTCTACCCCCATGATATTCCGAAATTATAAAAAAATAGAACTTCCATATGATCCAGCAATCCCACTACTGGGTATATCTGTAAAAGAAAAGAAATCAACATATCAAAGAGGTATCTTCACTACCATATTTATTACAGCACTATTCACAATAGCCAAAATATGGAATCAACCTACATGCCCATCAGTGGATGAATGGATAAAGAAAATGTGATATGTACAGATGATGGACTATTATTCAGTCATAAAAAATGAAACCCTATCATTTGCAGCAACATGGAATGACCCGTAAGCTGTTATGTTATGTAAAATCAACCAAGCACAGAAAGACAAATATCACATATTCTCATTCATATGGGGGAGATAAAAAAAAGTGGATCTCATGAAAATAGAGATTAGATTGCTGGTCTCCAGAGACTAGGAAGAATAGGAAGAGGAGGGAATGAAAAGAATATAAATGTGTTTATTACCACTGATATGTACACTTAAAAGTGGTAATGATAAATTATATATGTATATTTTATGTCAATAAAAAATTTTTAATAATAATTTAAAAACCCAAAACACTAGTAAACCAAATTTAAAAGCACATTAAGGCCGGGCGTGGTGGCTCACGCCTGTAATCCTAGCACTCTGGGAGGCCGAGGCGGGTGGATTGTTTAAGCTCAGGAGTTCGAGACCAGCCTGAGCAAGAGCGAGACCCTGCCTCTACTAAAATTAGAAAGAAATTAATCAGACGACTAAAAATATATAGAAATAATTAGCCGGGCATGGTGGCGCATGCCTGTAGTCCCAGCTACTCGGGAGGCTGAGGCAAGAGGATCGCTTGAGCCCAGGAGTTTGGGGTTGCTGTGAGCTAGGCTGACGCCACGGCACTCACTCTAGCCCGGACAAAAGAGTGAGACTCTGTCTCGAAAAAAAAAAAAAAAAAGGCACATTAAAAGACTCATTTGCCATGATCAAGTGGGATTCATCCCAGGCATGCAAGGATGCTTCAATATATGAAAATCAATAAATGAGATACATCACATTAACAGAATGAAGGATTAAAACTATATGTTTATTTTAAAAGAGGCAGGAAAAGCATTTTAGAAAAGTCAACATCATTTATGATAAAAATCTCAATAAATAAAGTAGAAGAGGAATGTACATCAACGTAATAAAGGCCATACTTGTCTAGCCCAGTCATTATGGAAAAGTTAACATAATATTCAATGATGAAATTTTAAAAGCTTTTTTTCTAAGATCAGGAACAAAACAAGGATGCCAACACTCACCACCTCTATTCAGCATAATACGGGAAGCCCTAGCCGGAGTGATTAGGCAAGAGAAAGAATAACAGGTATCCAAATCAAAAAGGGAGGAGGAGGTACTACAGCAATATACCGAGAACATGTACTGAAGACCCCTGGAGAGACCCCCAGAGAACCTACAAGAGGCCACTCTCATAGGGATTTTCACACCTACTCAGTGGGAAACAGCCAGATGAGTCAACATGCCTACCCAATGATTTGGGCCTCTAGAATAGAGAGTGTGGAAATGTTAGTTGGATAGTGAAGGATTCTGTGTCTCTTAGGGACAATAGTGGGCACTGCTGCGAATCACCCCTCCTAAAAGGGTTTTTGGAGAGGCTCATGGGAGATCTGCATGCACAGTAAGACTCAGGGTCATGCAGCTCCCAATTGTCCAAAGTGGTTCCATGGTGACGTCTGAACCACTGGGGAGGTCCCAATTCAGGCACTATAAAACAAGATGCAGACCATAACCAAGCTCTTTTTGTGCTCTTCCTTTTGCTCTCCTTTTGTTGCAACAATGTGTCCGTTTGTCACCTGTAGTATATGTACCATGCTCTGTAAACATATCTTGCTCTTACCCTATAATCCTATCTTTCTCTCCTTAATAAACCTCATTTTCATGCTTAAAAAAAATCAAAAAGGGAGAAGTGAAACTGTTTCTGTTTGCTTGATGACATGATCTTGTACACAGAGAATCCTAAAGGCTTCACTAATAAAATAGTTAGAAAAAGAAACAATTCAGTAAAGTTTCAGGATACAAAAGCAACATTCAAGAATCAGCAGCCTTTGTAAACAATAAAAATTAACCCTCCAAAAAAGAAATCAAGAAAACTATCCCATTTACAATAGCATCAAAAAGAAAATAAAATACTTAAGGATAATTTTAATAAAATAATATAATGATCTGTACATTGAAATCTATAAAACACTGATAAAAAATTTAAAAAGACAAATAAATGGAAAGATGTCTGCATTCATGGATTGGAGGAATTAATGGTGTTAAAATGCTTATATTCCCCAAAGCGAGCTGCAGATTCAATGCAATCCCTTATTAAAATTCTGATGGCATTTTTTACAGAACTAGGAAGAATAATCCTAAAATTCATATGGAACCACTAAGTTCCCTGAATATCCAAAGCAATCTTGAGCAAAAAGAACAGAGCCAGAGCCATTACACTACCTATTTTCAAAATCTATTGCAAAACTATAGTAATCAAAACAGCATGGTAGTGGGCATAAAAACAGAGACATAGACTGATGGAACAGAATAGAGAGCCCAGAAATCCATGTATTTATGTTCAATTGATTTTTGACAATGATACCAAGAATACACAACTGGGAAAAACAGTTTATTCAATAAACGGTGCTGGCAAAACTAGATGTCCCTATGCAGGAGAATGAAATTAGACCCTCATCTCACACTCTCAAACATCAACTCGAAGTAAATTGAAGACCTAAAACTGTAAAACTACTTGAAGAAAACAGAAGAAAAGCTTCATTGCACTGGTTTCGGCAATGGTTTCTTTTTTTATATATGAGCCCAAAAGCATAGACAACAAAAGCAAAAATAGACAAATAGGATTATATAAAAATAAAAGGCTTCTGCACATTCAAGGAAACAATCAACGGCATCAAGAGAGAACCTATGGAATGGGAGAAAATGTTTGCAAACCATAAATTTTAAGTGGGGTTAATATCCCCAATATATAAGAAACTCATCTTAATATTAAGAAAACTAATAGCCTACTTTTAAAAGTAAGCAAAGTCTCCGAATAGACATGTATAAAAAGAAAACATAAAAATGGTCAAGTATATGTAGAAATACTCAACATCATTAATAATGCAAATCTTATCCATAATAAGATATCACAACACACTTGTTAGGATAGCTATAATCAAAAAGTCAAAAGATAACAAATGTTGGTGAGAATATGTAGAAAAGGGAATCCCTATATATTATTGGTGGAAATTTAAGTAGGTACAGTCATTATGTAAAAGAGTATAGAGGTTCTGAACAAAGTTAAAAACAGAACTACCATGATCTAAAAATCTCACTTTGGGGTATATATGCAAAATAACTGAAATCAATATTTTGAGGAGATATCTCTACTTCCATATTCATTGCAGCATTATTTACAATAACCAAGATAGGTAATCAACCTAAGTGTCCACTGACAGATGAATGGATAAAGGAAATGTAGTATATAAAAACAATGGAATACTATTCAGCCTTAAGAAAGAAAGAAATCCTGTCATTTGCAACAACATGGATTAACCTGGAAGTCATTATGTTAAGTGAAATAAGCCAGGCACAGAAAGACAAATACTGCATGCTCTACCTTATGTATAGAATCTAAAAAGGTTGAACTCATAGAGGGAGAGAGTAGGATGGTGGTTACCAGGAGCTAAAGGGTGAGGAAATTGGGAAGGTGTTTGTCAAGGGATAAAAAAATTTTAGTTAGATAGGAGGAATAAGTTCAAGAGATCTATGGTATATCATGGTGACTGTAGTTAATAATAATATATTATACACTTGAAAATTGCTGAGAGTAGATTTTAAGTGTTCTCGCTACAAAAATATAAGTATATGAAGGGATACATATTTAATTAGATTGATTTAGCTGTTATTTTATTTAAACAGATATCAAAATATGTTGCATTCCATAGATATATACAACTTTTACTTGTCAGTTAAAAATAAAATACACTTTAAAAATAAATATTGTTTAATTTAAAAAATTTTAAAGGACATAACATAATGATCAAAGGCCAATTCTCCAAAATGACATAACAATCCCAAATGAATATGCACTTAACAACAGAGCATCAAAATATGTGAGGTAAAACCAATAGGATTGGAAGGAGAAATAGAAAAATCCACT
Organism: Indri indri; assembly: GCA_004363605.1. Taxonomy (NCBI): domain Eukaryota; kingdom Metazoa; phylum Chordata; class Mammalia; order Primates; family Indriidae; genus Indri; species Indri indri. The sequence continues at coordinate 57,593 of RJWJ010003225.1, forward strand.
ATTACAGTTCAAGATGTCAATAGCTCTCTTTCAATATTGATAGAATTAGCAAATAGAGAATCATTAAGGATATTTTTGACCTGAATAATATCATGTATCAACTTAATCTAACTGGTATTTATTGCATGCTTCATCTAAGTACAGCAGAACATCCTTCTCAAGGTCACATGTAATATTGACCAAGATAGATCACATTCTTGACTATAAAATGCAGCTGAACTGATTTAAAATAATAAAAATTTCACAAAATATGTTCTAAGACCACAATGGAATTAAACTGGAAATCAATAACAGAAAAATATCTCTAGAATCCCCAAATATTTGGAAATTTAACAGCCCATTTTGATATAACATGAATCAAAAAAGAATTCTGAAGAAACACAAAAATTATTTTAAACTAAATGAAAATGAAAATGCCACATATTATAATTTGTGAGATTCAGTAAAAGCATTAAATAGAGGGAAATTTATACCAATAAACATATGTTAGCAAAGCAGAAATCTAAGCTTCCACCTTAAAACTAGAGAAGGAAGAATTAAGCATAAAGCAGTCCTAGGAAAAGAAATAATAGAAATTAAAACAGAAATCAGTGAAATTAAAAATAGTAATACAAAAAAGAAAATCAAAGAAGACAAAGTACTTGTTTCAAAAGATCAATGAAATTAAAGTGAGAGAAGATATAAATTACCAACATCATGGATGAAAAATAGGTTATTATTACTGGCCCTATGGACATTGAAAAGATCGTAAAGAAATACTATGAAAACTCCATGACTCAAGTTAGGTAACTTAAATGAAAAAAATAATTCCTTTAAACACAGAAGCTTGCAAAACTCACACAAGGATAAATAGATTATTTAAATATGTCTATATCTTTTAAGGAAATTGAATAATTAACAATCTTCCGAAAAGTACCAGACTCAGATTATTTTTATTGGTGATTTCTACCAAACATTTAAAGAATACATAATACCAATTCTTCACAATATCATCCAGAAAAATAGAAGCAAAAGGAACCATTCCTAATTCATCGAATGAGTTCAATATTACCCTAATATGAAAGCCAGATAGACATTAAAAGAAAAGAAAACTATATACCAGTATGTCTCAGAAACATAGATGCAAACTTCTTCAACAAAACATTAGCAAATTGAATCCAACCATGTATAAAAATAATTATACACCGTAACAAAGTGGGATTTATTTCAGATAGGCAAGACTGGTTCAACATTTGAAAATCAATGTGATGGAGATATCACTGAAAGTAGTGGAATATGGAATTCCAGAAATCCATCACACCACAAATACAACTAATAAGCTAGAAAACCCCTATCAGGATCAACTTTCACAGAATTCTGGAATCTAGTCAAAAACTTACAACAACCAGGGGAAAGCTTGATAAAGAAAAAATTGCTGTATTGTGATAAGATACTGTTATGGCATTTTAAATTGCCAGTCTACCATCCCTCACTCCCCCAAAATTAGCAACCGTCATGCTGATAGCAACTCACGCTAATGTGCAGATTGCTAGAGCTAGAACAATAATGACCTTACTCTTTGAGAGTTGTGGTCTTATGTTTTGACCTGTCTGGCATCTCTCTGAAGATTGGATGCGAGGACTTGCTACTGTTTTTCCTGATTATGAGCATTCCCAGGGTTGGGGCATCTTCTCAAATGAAAATTTTCAAAAGCATTAAAAGGCAAAACAACGGGCTGCTGCAGCCTGAGGAAAGAGAGAACAATCAGGTCAAGCCATAGACAAATATAAAAATCTGGGAAGAAAGTCATTTAAAAAGGAAATACTTGGAGGAATAGGGCTTTTACAAATTCCCGCATATCTCAGGGATTCTAGATGGGCAAGCACATGCTCAGGGCTGGATGTATGTTAATAAAAAGCCTTAGAATACCGTATGCTTCTGACTCTGGATGACCTTTGGACTCCACACAGGCAAGTAAGGAAGGCTAAGGCAGAGTTCTAAATGGCCTGGCTAAGTATTAAAGGAGTGCCCCCCAAAAGAGTCAATCTGCAAAGACAAAAAGAGTATGTTTCTCTTTTTTATTGTCTTCATGCTTTTAAGGAACTATTTGTCAAAACACTAGCTGATCACTAAGCTAGGGGACCAGCGTGGGTGTCAGGGGCAGAGCGCCAGGGTTCTCCTTCCAACACACAGCTCCTACCTCTCTCCCCTTTGGGGTTTCATCCCAGATTCCCTTGGCCTCAGTTTTCCAGGTGGGAACCTGTTCCGCAGGAGTAATGTGGTTTCCCACTCCTCCCTGGACTCGAGGCCCCAAGGGTGGAAACTCGTCCGAGACTGTGAAGCTCTCAGTGCAAGGAATGGAGGATACAGGCGAGCGGGCTCCAGTTGGGGCCCCAGCTGGGGCTGAGGTGGTCCTGCCTGAGTAGGAGCCCCGGGAAATGCCCCGAATGCTTCCCTGTACCATCACCGATTTGTCACAGGCCTGGGAGCAGTCGCCAAACACTCCCTAACCACAGTTTCCTCAGCACAAAGAGGCGAGAGCATGGAGGGGCGGGCGGTTTCTCGCCTGGCTAATGCTCGATGGATGAGAAAGCCTCCTGCAACCCAGAAAGGCAGCCAGAGTGGAGGCAGGACACTGAGGTCCTCTTTTAGTGTGGTCTGGGGCTCGGCCTGACAGTCCAGGGTCAGACTGAGACAGAGCCAGGCAGTATAAAGTCGAATCAGGCCTTCCCCACCTCCTGCCTATGTGGCGTTGGGTGGGCTACTTTATCTGTCTTGGCTTTATCAGGGGGAAACCAGGCTAATTTGAATCCAGACTTACATGTTGCATGGGCAGTGCCTGCCCCTATAGTTGTGCGGGGGTGGGGGTGTTTGGAGACGGAAATCCAGCACTGTCCTTGCCATACGTGTGTCAGGCCCAGGGCAGCGTCTGCTCACCACAGACTCTAGTTTCTCATTCACAAAGGTGCCCGAGGCCCTCCCTGGCACAATAGTGCTACTAGCCGTTGGCTTTAATGATGACTATCATTATATGGAGTTCAATAAGTTGGTCTATGTCCTTAGGACTAAGTCACCCCTCTTTTTTCCTTGTCTTTATCAGAGGTATAAAGTTGACCCACGTGGTTGAAATGTACACAGGTAGAGGAAGTAGTGTTGTCCACTGCCACCAGGGGGCAGCTCAGGCAAGCAAAAGATCCTAGTACTCTTGGAACCTGCAATCAAGCTGCATGATCACATTTTTATGACAGCAGCTAATATGGGCACTTACTGAGGTCCCTTGCTAGCGGCTTGACGTGGAGGATCTCATTTAATTCTTCTAAAAACCCCGAGACAGGATATCATCATTTTACCCATGTACAGACCAAAGACTTACGTAGCCACACATGACAAAAGATACAGGCACTGTAAAACTAGATCAGAAAAGTCACTAAACAAAAACCAAAGCTACATCAAACAGCAACAACAAACCCTGGTGGGTGAGGGGTCTGATATCTAGATTTGCCACATTATAATATTCAAAATGACCAGCTTGCAACAAAAACTTAGAAAGCATGCAAAGAAACAAGAAAGCCCTTTAACAGGAAAAAAAAAATAGAAATTAACTGATGCAGTCCCTGCATTGAACTTACTGGACAAAGAATTTAAATCAACTGCCTTACACATGCTCAAAGAACTAAGGGATGTATGGATACAAAACTAAAGGAAACTAGCAAAATGATGTCGTTACAAGTGGAGGATATCAATAATGAGATATAAATTATAAAGAAAAATCAAATAGAATTTCTGGACCTAAAAATTATGTTATGTCAAATGAAAAAATCACAAGAGGATTTCAACAGCAGCTTTGAGGAGGCAGAAAAGGAATCAGTAAACTTGAAGATAGGTTAGTTATAAACAGCCTGGCTGAGTGATGAAGGAGTTCCCAAACACACAGTGCCCATCTTCAAAGACTGGAAAACATATATATATATATTTTTTTTTTCAGGTATTTGAGGAAAACTCTGTTGAATCACTAAATGAACACTAAGATAAAGAGACAGATAATTCAGTGGCCACATATGAAAAAGAATACAGATGATGTAAAACTAGAATAGAAAAATCACTAAACAAAAACTGAAAACAACAAAACAAGCATCAAGATGCCTTGGAGAGGGTGGGAAAATCTGATTTCCAGAGTTACAGAATTCTAATATCCAAAATGTTCAGTTTACAACAAAAAGTTATGGGTCAATTGAAGAAATAAGAAAATATGGTCCTTTTACAAGAAAAATAAATTAACTAAAAATGTCCCCATGGAAGCAAAAACATTGCAAATATCAGCCAAAGACTTTAAATCAACTGTCTTAAATATACTATAGGAGAAAAAAATGGACAAAAATACCCCTAAAGTATATCAGGATAATAATGTCTCACCAAGTAGAGAATATCAATAAAGAGATAGAAATTATGAAAAGAAACCAAATAAAAATTCTGGAGTTGGAAAGTACAATATCAGAAATAAAAAACACACTAGAGGGATTCTATAATGGATTTGAGGAAGCAAAAGAAAAAATCAGTGAATTTGAAAATAGATCAATTGAGATTATCATGTATGAGGAACAGAAAGGAAAAATAATGAATACAAAAAACAGAGTTTCAGGGACCTGTGAGATACCATAAAACATAGTAACATATGCATAAAGTGTGTGCCAGAGGAGAAGAAAGAGAGAAAGAATAACACAGAGTATTTGAAGAAATAATAGCCAAATATTTCCCTAATTTTATGATAGACATGAATCTACACATTAAATGGGGCTCAATGAATTCCAAGCAGGATAAATAGAAAGATGTTAACACCAATACACATTGTAGTCCAACTGCTGAGAGCAAAACACAAAGACAGAATCTTGAAAGCAGCAAGAGAGAAGTGGCCCATCACATATGATCTTGAGAAGGAAGAACAGAATTGGAGGACTCACATTTCCTGACCTTAAATTTTACTATAAAGCTACAGTAATCAAAACAGTGTGGTACTGGCATGAAGATAAACACATAGACCAATGGAATATAATAGAAAACCCAGAAATAAACTCTCTTATACATGGTCAAATGATTTTCAACAGGGTGTCAAGGCCATTTGATGGAGAAAGTATAGTTTTTTCAACAAATGGTTCTGAGAAAACTGGATGTCTACAAGCAAAAGTGGGAAGTTGGACTCTTTCCTTATATCACATAAAAAATTATCTCAAAGAAGATCAAATACGTGAATGTAAGGCCAAAACTTTAAAATTATTAGAAGGAAACATAGGAGGAAATGTTCATGACATTGGATTTGTTAATGATTTCTTGGAAGAAATTGGGAACTGGGCTACTAATTTCTCCAGACCAAGACTATGAAGAACCAAGAAAGGAGTGAAACAAAGGTGAGTAATAATGCCACAAAATTTCCTACCATTTTAAATGTGGCTTTTTCTTGATAGGACTTTTGCTATGTTGTTGTAGACTTCTGACTATTTTCCACAGCTCCTATAAAGTTATTTTTTTCTATTCTCCAGCTGTTATTTTAAGTGTTTCTGTGGGGAAATGAGGGTCTGGAAATCCCTAGTCTGCTATTTTGCTGATGTTATACTATAAATATATATATATATTAGCATTTATTAAACCTTTTTATTTATGTTACTGCTTTTTTAAACAAAATTTAAAATTTCAGCATATTATGGGGGTACAAATGTTTCGACTATGTATCTTGCCCCACCCAGGTCAGAGCTTCAAGTGTGTCCATCCCCCAGACAGTGTGCACTGTACCCATTAGGTGTGTATATACCCATCCCCTCCTCCCCCTTCCATCTGCCTGATACCTGATGAATGCTTTTACTATATGTGCACTTAAGTGTTGATCAGTTAATACCAATTTGATGGTGAGTACATGTGGTGCTTGTTTTTCAATTCTTCTGATACTTCAATTAGTAGAATGGGCTCCAGCTCTATCCAGGATAATACAAGTGATGCTAGATCACCATTACTTTTTGTGGCTGAGTAGAACTCCATGGTATACATATACCACATTTTATTAATCCATACACATATTGACAGGCACTTGAGTTATTTCCACATCTTTGCAATTGTGAATTGTGCTGCTATAAACATTCGAGTGCACATGTCTTTTTTATAGAATGTCTTTTGTTCTTTTGGGTAGATGCCCAGTAATTGGATTGCTGGATCAAATGGTAGTTCTACTTAGAGCTCTTTGAGATATCTCCATATTACTTTCCACAGAGGTTGTACTAGTTTGCAGCCCCACCAGCAGTCTAGGAGTGTTCCTCTCTCTCCACATCCATGCCAACATTTATTGTTTTGGGACTTTTTGATGAAGGTCATTCTTACTGGAGATAAGTGGTATCTCATTGTGGTTTTGATTTGCATTTCCCTGATGATTAGAGATGTTGAGCATTTTTTCATATGTTTATTGGCCATTAGTCTATCTTCTTTTGAAAAGTTTCTGTTCATGTCCTTTGCCCACTTTTTGATAGAGTTCTTTGATTTTTTTTCTTGCTGATATTCCTGAGTTCTATATAGATTCTAGTTATCAGCCCTTTATCAGATGTGTAACATGCAAATATTTTCTCCCATTACGTAGGTTGTCTGTTTGCTCTCGTGATAGTTTCTTTGCCTGTGCAGAAGCTTTTTAATTTGATCGGGTTCCATTTATTTATGTTTATTCTTGCTGTGATTGCCTTTGGGGTCTTCTTCATAAATTCATTGCCTAGGCCAATGTCTGTAAGAGTTTTCTCAACATTTTCTTCTAGAATTCTTATGGTTTCATATGTTAGGTTTAAGTCTGTTATCCACCGTGAGTTGATTTTTGTGAGAGGTCAAAAGTGGGGATCCTGTTTCTGTCTTCTACATGTGGCTATCCAGTTTTCCCAGCACCATTTATTGAATAAGGATTCTTTTCCCCAGTGTATGTTTTTTTCTGCTTTGTCAAAGATTCGATGACTATATGAGGATAGTTTTATATCTGGGTTCTCAGTTCTGGTCCATTGGTCTATGTCTCTTCTTGTGCCAGTACCATGTTGTTTTAGTTACTATAGCCTTGTAGTATAGCTTGAAGTTTGGTAAATTGATGCCTCCCAATTTGTTCTTTTTGATTTAGATTGCTTTTGCTATACAGGGTCTTCTCTGGTTCCATATGAAGTGTAGAATTATTTTTTCTAGATCTGCAAAAAATGATGTTGGAATTTTAACAGGGATTGCATTGAATATGTAGGTCACTTTGGGTAGTATAGACAATTTAACAATGTTGATTCTGCCATCCCATGAGCATGGTATGCTTTTCCACCTGTTTACCTCCTCTGCTATTTCCTTCCTCAGTGTTTCATAGTTCTCCCTGTAGAGGTCTCTTACATCCTTAGTTAAATATATTCCTAGATATTTCATTTTCTTTGTTGCTATTTTGAAGAGTATTGAGTCTGATTTAGTTCTCAGTTTGACTGTTGTTGGCATATAGGAATGCTACTGATTTCCGTACATTGATTTTGTAACCTGAGACTTTGTTGAGTTTGTTTATCAATTCCAGTAGTCTCATGGCAGAATCTTTGGGGTTTTCTAGATATAAGATCATATCATCAACGAAGAGTGATACCTTGGCCTCTTCTGCCCCCATTTGGATGCCCTTGCTTTGCTTCTCTTGTCTGATTGCTCTGGCTAGGATTTCCAGCACTAAGTTGAATAGAAGTGGTGATAGAGGGCAACCTTGCCTGGTTCCAGTTCTAAGTGGGAATGCTTTCAGTTTTTCCACATTCAGTATGATGTTGGCTGTGGGTTTGTCATATATGGCTTGTATCATTTTTAGGTAACTTTCATCTATGTCTATTTTGTTAAGCATTTTTATCATAAAATGGTGTCAAATTTTACCAAATGCTTTTTCTGCTTCTATTGAGAGGATCATATGGTCTTTGTTTTTGCTTCTATTTATGTGGTGAATTACATTTGTAGATTTGTGTATGTTGAACCATCCCTGTATCTCTGGGATGAATCTCACTTGGTCATGATGGATTATTTTTTTGATAAGCACCTCAATGCAGTTTGCTAGCGTTTTTTTTTTGAGAATTTTTGCATGTGTATTCATAAGGGATATTGGTCTGTAGTTTTCTTTTTTTCTGCATCCTTTCCTGGTTTTGGTATCAGGGTGATGTTGGCTTCATAAAACATGTTGGGGAGAATTCCTTCTTTCTCAATGTTGTGGAATAATTTCTGCAGGATAGGCACCAGTTCTTCTTCGTAGGTCTGATAAAATTCGGGTGTGAGGGCCGAGCGCGGTTGCTCACGCCTGTAATCCTAGCACTCTGGGAGGCCGAGGCGGGCGGATCGTTCTGAGCTCAGGAGTTCGAGACCAGCCTGAGCAAGAGCGAGACCCTGTCTCTACCAAAAATAGAAAGAAATTAATTGGACAGCTAAAAATATATATATAGAAAAAATTAGCTGGGCATGGTGGCGCATGCCTGTAGTCCCAGCTACTCGGGAGGCTGAGACAGTAGGATTGCTTGAGCCCAGGAGTTTGAGGTTTCTGTGAGCTAGGCTGATGCCATGGCACTCGCCCCAGGCAAAAGAGTGAGACTCTGTCTCAAAAAAAAAAAAAAAAAAAAATTCGGGTGTGAAACTGTCTGGTCTGGGACTTTTTTTTTTAGGAAGTTTTTTTTATTGCTGCTTCAATTTCAGTACTTGATATTGGTCTATTCAGGAATTTTATTTCTTCCTGATTGAGCCTAGAGAGGCTGTGTATTTCTAAGAATTTGTCCATTTCCTCCACATTTTAAAGTTTATGTGCATAGAGATGTTTATATTATTCATATATGATATTTTGTATTTCCGTGCATTAGTTATAATTTCTCCTTTTTCATTCCTGATGGAGCTACTACTGCTGTCCTATTGAAACCTCTTGTTTACTGTCTGAATAAAGGCAGAAGTATCAGAGCTGGCTCAACTGCCATTCGCCTTGTATCTCTAAATTCCAAATACAGGTGGGAAGAAGAAATGGAAATGCATGTTTAACCATGAGATGATTGTTCCTAAGTATGACCATCTTAGCTAATTTGTACTCCTATAACAAAATACGTCAGACTGGGTAATTTATAAAGAACACAAATTTATTTCTTACAGTTCTAGAGGCTGGAAAGTCCAAGATCTAGTGTCTGTGAAGGCTTGCTCTGTTTCTAAGATGGCACCTTATTGCTGTGTCCTTACATGGCAGAGGAGTGGAAGGGCAAAAGGGGCCAGCTAGTTCCTTTGACTCCTTTTATAAAGGCACTCATCCCATTCATGAAGTCAGCACCCTCCTGACTTAATCACCCCCCTAAAGGCCCCACCTTTTAATATTACCACATTGGCTCTTAGGTTCCAACATATGAATTTGGTGGTGGTGGGGAACATTCATTCAAACCGTAGCAATGTTCATTCACACAGTTAAGTCTAACATACAAATGAGGCATAAAATGAACACCATCTATTACCTAGTCCCTGCTTTCATCCCACCTCTCACTCATCACTTGTCTTTGATTTCTTAACATTTTCCTTCAAAGATCTCAGAAATCCTTATACCTCATGTGTACGAAATTCTGTTTCATGACTTCGTGCCATTAATTTCAATGTCATAGTGTATCTATTACCAGGTTTGGGGAACATGCATTTGTGTTTGTGTGTGTGCTTATGTGTGCATGTGCACACACTTATGTTTATCGGTCAGGTTCTCAAAATAAAATAGAGAATAGGGTCAAAGTTAATAAAGGAATTATGTACAAAGGTGCAGCCAGAGAGTCAGGAAACCTGGAAGGTAGGATAATGAAGTAATTCAGACCTAATAATAGCAGGGAATCCATTATCGCTCCTGGGTTTAAAGGAGCAAATGAAGGGAGTTTCTAACTTCTGTTATTTCTATGAATAATGCATTCATGAATTGCTTCCACACTAAGAAATTAATG
>RJWJ010003225.1:67627-89205 GCA_004363605.1 Indri indri
CAGCCTCATCCATGATCAGGAGCTCAAAATTTTGTGGGAGACAGGTGGGAGCAAACTCTTACTCTTCTGCTTGCTAGCTAGGTGACTATTTTGGTTTAGATTTACAGACTCCATATTAACCCACTAAATCTACCTTACGAAAGGAAGTGGCACATTTTCAGTTTTAAAAACCCTTGATTTTTAGCTTTGAATAAAAGGAAAGCATACATTATGCTAGTTTTAAGAGTGAACTGAGTAAGTCAAATAATTTTCACAAAGGCCTCTGTAAAAATAACAACCGATGAAGATAAACCAACTCCTGTTTATAGAATTTTACCAGAGAAGTAAATGTGAAGGAGCCAGTTCAATGTGTTGCATATATGCAATGCTCCAACCTCAATAATTTGGAATACAATTAGAAAAGATCATGTATTTTCCAAAGTAGCAAATGTCAACAAGTTTAAATAATGAGGATCATCCTTAATTATATTAAGCACTGTTATAGTTCTCTGTTGGCTGAAAGGAAAGAGGAAAATAATTAAACAGGATAAAGTTGAAATCTTACCAAATATACTATAATATTTATTTAAATTATCAAAACACTTCTTAGATTTTACATTCTCTTGATAGCAGCTTTACTGAAACAGGAAGTGTCAAATTATATTAAGGATTTCTGGAAGGCATATATAATAACTTGAAATGGGTGGCTTCATTGTGAAAGAAAAAATTAGCTGTCTGTAATGACCTTAATGAAGTTATAAAAATTAGGAAATATACAAGCATAGAATTAGGAAGTACTTCATATAAAATGAAAATTGACAGATTATTCTTTTTGAAATCAGCAAATGTTTAATTCTCGAAAGCATCCAAAGTCTCACAGAAAACAAATTAAAATAATCTGCCCTTTATTTGCCATTAGTTGATCATTCTGCTGCTGACAAAAGTATGACAAACTTTTCTGTGAAACTCCCTGGAAAGCATAACATTGGAAATTTTCTTCAGCTGTTCATTTTAACTGTGGAAGGTATTACACAGACATTTGCAACATCATCATAGTTATATCTTTTCTTTAATAATTTGTCTGTTATCTGTATACGAGAGATACTTTGCAGGCCCGGTTTTAAGGACAGTAGTGTTAGGGTAAAGCAGAGAGATGAACTTGGAGGCAGCTTTCCAAGATACCTTCCTGAACTTCCACACCAACGAATAGAATCTGTATCACACATTTTTAAAACCAATTTCATTTTCCTACCACTGCAGTTTGTTATCTTGCAGGTGATTTGAAATGGTTCTTCTAGAATTACAGTATCCGGGATTGTCTCCAGAGACAGCCTCATGTTTTCATAACCTGGAGCCTCTCTTTCAAGTTGGATTGTCTGTAGCATTGCCATTTCACCTAGATTTCTTTTCCACACTATATCCAATTTTCCCATTTCTGTTAGTCCGCTAATGATACCAGCTTTCTCTGAAAATTCTTGCTTGAGCTGAAGGTGATATAAGTACTGGCGTCCTTCCATTGACTGCAAAAATGTCCTTGTTCCAAATGTACACTCTTCTTCTCCATCCTGCTTAACGGTATTTAATTCTGCCCCAGTGTACATTTCAGATGGCTCTAAGGAAACCTTTTGTATAAACACAGTTGAAGATGAAATATTCTGAATCTGGACTTCAAGAAATAAGTCACTCATCTCTAAATTGTAAAACTTGGTTTTAACATCCAATGGTGGGAGGAAAGGAAATAAGCACAGTTTCCTTAAAAACATCTTTTCTCCACACGAGTTGAATAGACACTGAATCCACAAGGACAACTCTTCCAATGTCTGTTACTTTGTCATGAATGAGATCATCAATACAACAATTAGATGTAAGTTCCGCCACTGTAGCCATGGAGACTGAAAGATGTAAGGGCTGAATACTTACTTGTCTGAAAATCAGTGTTTTCAATATGATTTTTACAACTTAATTGATATCATTGGAAATTGTCATACAACTGTAATTTCCCCCTTTCTCAAAAAATGTACTTTTGAATATTTACGATGATATCAACCTTTTCCTCACACATTCACATTTCTGGTGGAGGGCCGCCTCTCATGACCGGGTAAGAGACATGACCAGGTAAGTCACTACCTTCACATGTCACTGGAAAGTTAGCAAACTATGCTTAGTAGACAACACTTTCGCTTTCAGTGTCAGAAAGATCTCCTATCTGAGTGGATTCCCTTCCATTTTAACCACAGTTTTGCCCGTTGTTTTAAAATGTACCCAGGATTTGTTCTAACCAGGTGTAGTAAGATGACAGGCACAACAAAAAGTGCCTTGTAAAGAAGAATTTATTACTTAAAATTCCCCAGAGGAAAGGGCAAAGTGCACCTTGCAGGGCCACATGTGGATGCACCAGAGTTGATTAGGAGGCAGAAGGAGGAAGGGGAAAGTACAGGCACAGCCTTTATTGTGGTTTCCATGGGAAAGGCAAGGCAGGACATGGTAAGTTAGTTAGGATTGACTGACTAGTTTGAATAATGTCAGCAGTCTCAGAACTATGGGAACTACCCCTAGTTGCCTAGTACCTGGCCCTGGAGTGATATTAGGGCAGGGCAAAATTGGCTCAACCTAAAACAGCTTGAAAGAATCTCCCTTGTGGCCCACCCTAGTGGAAAACACAATAAATGGAATTCTGGGAAATGTATTTTAGCCCAGCAAAGTAGATACATTATGAATACATCAATAATTTCCATCTCTGCCACCAAGGCCACTTTGTTCATGAGCCCCTTGGGAAATGACAAGGTAGGCTAGGGAAAAAGACTAACTGATAAGCACATAATGGGCTGTTCTATTCACTTGATTATTGAAATCCTCCCCTGCTTAGGTCACCCTTTGGTGAGCATTCACAGAGGACATTAATATCTTCACATTCAGTGCCAATTTGGAGGGTTATATCCATACCCCTCTTCTCCAGACCTCCGTCTGCATCATGATTCACCTGTTGGAGTCTCCAAAGGCTCCAGACATCACCTCTATATGCCACTGACTTTTAAGGCACCATCAAACCTGCTGGATCAAATGGCACAAGTGGCAGAGCCACTTTCATGACAGTGTGGACATGTTGCAGAGCCTTCATTGTTCTGAGCCCTGCTCAAAACTAGCCATTCAAATGTGTCAGAATAGTACATCAAATGAGGTACATATTGCCTCCAAAATCCAAAACGTCCTGCCCAGCTTTGTGTCTCTCTTTTAGTAGTAGGAAGAGCTACATGCAAGAACTTATCTTTCATCTTGGAAGGTATGTCTCAGCATGCCCCAGACCACTGGATCACTCCAATATCATTGAGGTGAAAGGTGGCTGAATTTTTGTGGAATTTCTTTTCCACCTTCTGACACACAAGCGTGTTACCAATGTACCTAGTGCGGTTGCTATTTCCTTTTAGTCAAGTCCAATCATCACAATACTATCAATTTAATGGACCAGTGTGATGTCAAGTCCAGTGGAAAAGAAAGGCAATCAAGGTCCCTGAGATTAAATTTTGACATAGATCTGGAGAATTGATGATATATTTCTGATATACCTAGTGAAAGTATGTTACTGGACTTGTCAGCTAGAAGCAAACTGCTTCTGGTGGTCTTTACTAACAAGCATAGAGAAAAAAAGCATTTGTCAGTTCAATAGCTGCATACCAGGACTACGGGATGTATTAATTTGCTCAAACAATAAAACCACATCTAGAACAGGAATTGCAATTAGAGTCACCATCTGATAAAACTTACAACAATCTACCGTCATTATCCAAGATCCATCTGTCTTCTGCCCTAGGCAAATAGGCAAATTGAATGGGAATGTGGTAGGAGTCAGTACCTTCACATCTTTCATGTCCTTGGTAATGGCACTAAGGTCAGCAATCCATCCAGGAATGTTGTATTCCTTTTAATTTACTACTTCTGTAAGTAGAGATGGTTCTAGTGGCTTGTACTTAGCATTTCCTACCATAAGAGCCCTCAGTCCACAGGTCGGGGAACCAATGTAGAGATGATGCCACTGGCTAAGTATGTCTATTCAAAATATGAATTCGGGGACTGAGTCAAATAACCACAAGGTAGGTTTGCAGACCCACTAAGCCACAGAAATTGATTTGTGCTGAATCTCCATTGATTGCTTGACTTCCTTAAGCCACTACTATCTGCTACAGACCCACAGTGAAGTTTTGGGTCTCCAGGAATTAGTGTCAGAGTGAGTGTTCAGTAATCCCCTAAGAGTCTGATTATTTTTCTTTTTTTCACTGCACGGGCAGCCTGATAAATGGCCATATATCACTTGGGGAAAGCTGGAAGAAAGAGTAACAATATAAATTGTTCACAGTGTAGCAGGGTCCTTCCTCAAGAGAACATGCCACCACCCTTCTTTCAAGGTGATCTGGGTGTATAAACTGGCTCTGGTGTACAAATTTATTTAGAGATTATGACTTTCTGCTTTGGCAATTCAAGTCTGACTCCGTTCACTAGACCTAGGTCACTTCTGCTCAGATAGATCAAATAAAAATTTAGTAAGCTGCACATCTATTTCAATTTTGGGGACTCTATGATCAATTATCCAAAACTGTTGGTCTCTGTGATTCAGACTATTCTCATTACTGCTTTGGTAGTGTTGTCCCTTATGTTAACCACCCCACTTTGTCTTTTGCGATAAAATGTCACCTCTTGGCCCCAGTCATCCAGTGATACCATTATTCCCACCAAGTTTAGGGATCACTGTCAATGGTCACAGCTCCCAGCATAATGTCTGATATACAGGGAAGAGCAACCACAGAGCTCTTCATAGATCATAAGGCTCCCCTCACAAATTTGTTTCTTACACTCATGGTGAAAGATGTGCCGTTTGGACACTCTTGGGGTCCATGAGCAGGTGTTACAAGATAAATCCACTCTAACATCCCAGTATTCCTAATGCTTTTGATACCCCCAGTTCTGGCATTTCCACTTTATTTAATCCAATTTTATATCCCCCCCATCACTCCCATCACCACCATTACCTCACACAGTTATGATTCATTCCCACACATAGTCTCCAGATTTCTTTCTGTATAAATTGAAAATATATTGCAGGTCCTTTGGTGTATATCACATCTCCTTGCAGGTCACGCTGTGTATCTCACCCATGTGGTCCAACTGAGACTTGAGTCTAGCTATAGGTCTAGAAGCAAAGAGGGGTGGTGGAGGTAGGTCCTGAGGAGAATCAGCAGTGCCTTGCAAGGCAACTACCTCAGGGGAGGCCACTACAGGTTCTTCAGGCAAAGGAGTAGTAACATCCTTGGACAGGGATGGAGGAGCTGCTTGTATTGGCAAAGAAGATTCAGGAGAATTGAGGGGATCTATGCCCTCAGCTTCATTAGGATCTGCCCATATGTCCCTGTTCCAAATTTCAAGATTGTATTCCTTCCCAATCAATGCTCTAACTTTAACGCAAGAGACTCCGTGAATCAATTTTGATTGTATCTTAGCCACTCACAGGAAGAGACTCTGGGCTTGGCTTTCTGAAACTGTAGTCTTGTAGCTACAGAAGATAAGGATTTCTTTCAGGGAAGATATTAATGGTCATTTTTGCAGGTCTTGGAGTGAGAATTGAGGCTCTGAATTCATCCTTTACTTTCCTCACTCTCTCCAGTTAGGAGCAACCAGCCAGCTGCATATACTTCTTATTTTGATTAAAATATTCTAAGGTACCAAATACTTGGCCACCTAGAGCCTTGCTTCCTATAGCTACCTGATTACAGGTATCTAAATGTGACAATTTGAGTAACTCTTTTACCACTTTTTGCCGTGGACGTCAAATGTGGTCTTTATCACTGAAAAAAGAGTAATTGGTGCTTCTAAATAAAGTCAGTTTAGAGAACCAGTTTCAGAAAACCAGAACCAATTCAAAGAACTTGTCTTTAAGATTCTGCCATTCTTCAGCCACTCTCTGGTACCATTTATTGTATCAGTAAGTGTTCCAGTGTGTGTGTGCGTGCGTGTGTGTGTGTGTGTGTGTGTGTAGCTAGTGATAGGAAAAGCAGGGTGTGGCCCAAGAAAGTGAAGTCCTTTGGGTGCCTTGGGCTAGCTAGCAGAGTATAAAGGGGACAAGATATATATATATATATATATATATATATATATATATATATATGTATATATATATATATATATTCCTTGATTTACACTGGGGTTATGTCTCAATAAACTCATTGTAAGTTGAAAATATCTCAAGTTGAAATGCATTTAATGTCCCAATAAACCCATCATATAATTGTTGTAGGGTTTTGTTAAGCAGTCCCTGTAATGCTGTGTCTGTATCTGACGCCGGAGTTTGAAGTCCATAAGACAGGTAGACAGAAGGGGGAAAGCAGTCTTAAATCCCACAAGAAAATACTAAAAACCATGTCCATTCTTGTAGCCTCTGACTTTTGGGAGGATGGCATCAGAGCGCCCTTTATCACAGAGGTAAACACACACACTCAGTCCAGCTTCTGCTTTGAATGAACGAATTGAGTAAGCAGATCAGCAGTAACATGTACATTACGAAATAGCTCTTGTCTCCTTTCTGCATTCCAAAATATAATCAGACTCTCTTGTGTGGCCTACCCTAATTATAAACATACAAGAAAGGAAATTCTTGGATATGTAGTACAGTTTAATCATCCTGACACATTGCAAGCCATCATAACTCTCCTACAAATTTCTTTCTCAAGTCCTGTTCATCTTTCCCATTAATATACTCAATGGCTCCTTTTTGCTAAAGCCATTCCTTGTGCATCTCTCAAAAGCCTGTCAATAAAACTCACTTTTCTACCTGCCAGCAAATAATACAGGTTTCATTTCTAGGAACTGACCACCGGTATCAGAGCCTCCCAAAATCCTACACTCTGGTGGAATAATTAGGCAGTTCCCACATACTAAGGAATGTAGACACACAGAAGTAAATGAGCTAGTATAAAATTTTGCTAACAAAACAGCTATTCGTGTATGTATATGTATGTAGAGGGATGTGTGATAATGGAGAAAGGTGTGGAAGGATCCACCTTAGGAAGGGTTCAGGGTGGGGGTGCAATTGTAGTGGGGGGGTTCAAAAAATAAAGAAAAAACCCATCAAGGGTAGAAAGAGCACCTATTATTAATATTTAATATATACATAAGAAAACATTTTATGGGAAAGTCATCAACATGACTATGGTAGTCATCATAGGGTGAGAGGATCTCAGGTGATTATTATCTTAAATGTGTACTCTTCCTTATTATTTCAATTTTTAAAATAAGCATATATTTTAATACAGTCAGCACTCTTCATTGTGAACATTTAAATGCCTATAAACAAAATACTTTATTAAGTATAATAAAAAGCACATCAAAAAACTTGGAGAAAATATTTGCACAATATAAAACAGATGAGAGATAATATAGAAATATAGAATATATATAAAAATCTAACACAAATTAAAAAGAGAAATTATCCATAATAAAAATGTGCAAAAGTGTGTATAAAAATCACTAAAGATGAGATCAAAATAGGCAATACACATGAGAAATCAATTCAATCACAATTATCAGAAAAATGCAAATTAAAATAAGTAACTGACTAAGTTTAAAAGCCTAATAATGTCAAGTGACTCAGTGTATAGAACACGGTTTGGCCCACAAGTCTAGCCCTCTGCCTGTTTGTAAAATAAACTTTTATTGGAAGAGTATAATGGCCAGTGTGAGTATTTGCAACAGAGACCGTACGTCTAACGAAGCCTAAAATATGTACTATCTGGCTCTTTAAGGAAGAAAATTTCCCAATTCCTAGCCTAGGGAAATAAATACTAACACTCATTGCTAATAAAGATGAAAATAAGTGCAGTCATGAAGGGATAGATGAAATTTAGAATATTATTTTACAGATTTATTGAAGTACAGTTGACAAATGGTAAACTGAATATATTTAAATTGTGCAATTTGATGACTTTTGACATATGTATAACCCCTGAAACCATCAACACAATC
Organism: Indri indri; assembly: GCA_004363605.1. NCBI lineage: Eukaryota > Metazoa > Chordata > Mammalia > Primates > Indriidae > Indri > Indri indri. Next base: position 75,614 of record RJWJ010003225.1, read on the forward strand.
AAGATAATAAACATATCCATCACCCCCAAAAGTTTCATCATGCCTTTTTGTAAGCTTTCACTCCTGCCCTTCCAGGTTCACTATTGATCTGCTTTCTGATGTTATAGATTAGATTGCCTTTTTTTTTATTTGATATTGCCTTTTTTTTGATGTTCTAATAGATCTATGGTGATATCTCATTGCAGTTTTGATTTGTGTTTCCCTAATAGCTGATAATATTGAACATCTTTTCATGTGCTCATTTGCTATCCGTATATCTTCTTTGGTAAAATGTCTGTTGATGTCTTTTGCCCATTTTCTAATTGATTATTAGTTTTTGTTTATATTTCTTAAACCTTTGATTACCTTAGAAATCTATCTTATTGCTATTATTGTTTTATTCCCAATAATTTCTTTTATCTCTATTTGAAAATTTTATAGAAGTTCTGGTCAATGTAATAAGGCATGGATCAGAAATAAAATGTATATCAATGGAAAAAAAGAGACATTCTTTTTATTTGCTAGTGGTATAATTATGCATTACAGCTTACTCCAAATGATCAACTAGATTGCCTTTTTTGAGACTTTTATAAGAATGGAATAATACAGTCGGTAGTCCTTTTTGCCTGGCTACCTTCACCCAGCATAAATTATTTTGAGGTTCATCCATGTTGTTGCATATATCAATGGTTTATTCTTCTTAATCTTGAATAGTATTTCATGATATGGGTATCACAAAGTGTTTACCCTTTCATCTCTTTTTGGACATCCAAGATATTTCTAGTTTGTGGCTATTACAAATAGAGCTGCTGTGAATATTTGTGTAAAATTCTTTCTATGAACATATGCTTCTTTTTCTCTTGGGTAAATGAACAGGAGTGGAATGGCTGGGTTGTATGCAGGTGTTTAAGAAACTGCCAAACTGTTTTCCAATGTGGTTATATCATTTTACACATCCAAGAGCAGTGTACGAGAGAGAGCTCCAGTTGCTCACCAACATTTGACATGGTCAGTCTTTTTAAATTTTAGCCATTCTAATAGGTGTGAAGTGGTATCTCATTGTGGTTTTAATTTGAATTTTCCTAATGATCGATGCTCTTGAGCATCAATTCATGTGCTAATTGGATAGCCATTTATCTGTCTTCTTTGCTGTTGCGTCTATTCAAATTGTGTGCCATTTAAAAAAATCTGGTTGTTTGTCTTCCTGTCATTAAGTTGTAAACTTTATTTATTCTTGATGCAAGTCCTTTGTTGGATATATGCTTTGCAAATGTTTACTCCAAGTCTGTGGTTGCCTTTTTAGTTTTGAAACAGTATTGCTTGAAGAGGAAAACTTTTTAAGTTTGTTGAAGTCCAATTTAATTTATTTTTGCTTTCAAATTTCATATTTGTGTTGCATTAAAAATTTTTTGTCAAACCCAAAATAATTAGAACCTTCTACCGTGTTTTATTCTAGGAGATTTGACATTTTTGTGCTTACATTGAGGGTTCTGATCTATTTTGAGTTAATTTTTCTATATAATGTGAGGTAACGGCCAATTTCATTTTTGCACATTATTTTTTTATTTTTGAAATTATTGTTCTTTTCATATTGAAATGCCATGACACATTTTATTAAATTTGACCATATATGTGTGGGTCTATTTCTGAAGTCTCTATTCTTCTCTACTGATTTACTCTATCTTGTTACAAGTACCACAAGGTCTCTATTAACATAGATTTGTAATAAATCTTAGGTACTTCAACTTTGTTCTTCTTCTTCAATGTAAAGGGTTTATTTGTTTATTTTTGGGTTTCAGCTTTTAGCTATTACATGTCCTTTGCATTTCCTCATACAGTTTAGGATCAGCCTGTCCATCTCTATAAAAATGCCTGGTGGGAGTCTGAATGGGATTGAGCGAAATACATAGATTAGTTTGTGGTCAATTGTTATCTTTTTTTAATTTTAGGATATTATGGGGGTACAAACATTTTGGTTACATGTTATGACTTTGCCACATCCCAACCATGATTTGAGATGTGCCCTTCCCCCACTACAATGCTCACCACGTCCATTAGTTGTGAGTTTACCCACTCCACCCCAAATCCCTGAAGAATATTACTACCGTGTGAGCACCTTAGTGTTGATCAGTTAGTGCCAATTTGATGGCGAGTACATGTGGTGCTTATTCTTCCATTCTTGTGATACCTTACTTTGGAGGATGCGCTCAGGCTCTATCCAGGAAAATACAAGAGGTGCTAGATCACCGTTGTTTCTTACAACTGAGTAGTATTCCATTGTATACAATTGTTATCTTAACAACATTGAGTCTTCTGACTCATAAACGTAAGTCTCTCCATTTATTTAGATCTTCTTTCATTTTTTTCATCAACATTTTGTCATTTTAAATGTACAGATCTTCAACATCTCATCAAATTCATCCCTAAGTATTTCTTATTTTTGATACTATTGAAAATGGTATTGCTTTAAATAATGAGTGCCTGAGTGTTCATTTCTAGTATATAGTACTACAATTGATTTTTGAATATTTACCTTGCATCTTACACCTTGCTAAACTCACTTATTAGTCCTACTAACATTTTCGTAGATTCCATAGGATTTTCTATGTAATTATCAAATTATCTGTAAATACAGAAATGTTTACTTCTTCTTCTCTAATCTATGCATATTTTATGTATTTTTAAGCCTTATTGCACTGGTTGGGACTTACAGTACAATGTTAAATGAAGTGATAAGACTAGATATCCTTTCCTTTTTCATGTTGTTAGTATTATGCCAGCTTTAGCTTTTCATAGAAGCCTGTCATCAGACTGAAGAAGTTCTATTTTCTTCTTAAATTTTTGAGCGTTTTGATTTTGTATGATTACTAGATCTTTCCAAATGTTTTTATGTACCTATATATCTTATGATTTTCAATTTTAAATTATTGATACGGTGAATGATACTGATTGACTTTTAATAGTTGTACCAGCCTTGCATTCCCACAATAAATCCCCCTTGGCAATGATGTATTATCCTATTTAAGTCATTCTGGAGTCAATTTCCTAATATTTTGTGGAATATATTTATGTATATTTTATGTTCATAAGGATAATGGTGTATAATTTTACTTCCTTATAAATTTTTTTCTGGTTTTAGTCGCAGGGTAATTCCCGCCCCATAAAATGTGTTAGGGAATGACCCCTCCTCCTTTATTTCCATAAGTGATTGCATAGAACAGGTATAACGTTTTTCCTACCTGTTTGGTAGATTTTACCAATAGAGCCATCTGGGTCTCAAATTCTCTTCTTTGAATGGTTTTTAACTATGAAAACAATTTTCTTAGTATATACAAGGCTAATAACTTTTTGTACTTCTGCTTGAGTGAGGTTTAGTAGTTTAGTAGTTTTTGTCTTTCAAGGAATTTGTCTATTGCTTCTACATTGTCAAATTTAAGGGCATAAAATTACTTGTAGATTTCCCTTATTATCCCTTTAAGTTTTTGTGGGATCTTAGGAATATCCCCACTTTTAATCCTGATGTTGGTAATTTGCATCTTCTTCCTTTTCTCTCTCTGTCAGTCTAGGTAAAAATTTATCAACTTTATTGATGTTTACAGAGAAAGGCCTTTTGGTTTTACTGCCTTTCTTGATTTTTCTGCTTTTGATTTTATTATTTCCTCTTTTATTCATATTATTTCTTTTCTTTGGCATGCTTTGGGATATTTGGTTTTGTTTCTCTAGTTTCTTAAGGTGGAAAGTCATATTACTGAGTTGAGTCTTCTTCTTTTCTAATATAAGCACTTAGTGTTCTCAATTTTTTATTTAGCACTATTGCTTCAGCTGCATTTCAAATGTTTTGGTGTTTTATTTTCATTTTCATTCAACTCGAAATATTTTGCAATTTTGCTTGAGACTTCTTTGAGCCATGTGTTATATAGAAGTATATTGCTTTATTTCCAAATCTATGATGATTTTTCCAGATACCTTATTATTATTGATTTCTAGTTAAATTCCGTGATAATAAGAGAACATTCATTGTTAGACTTCAATTTTTAAATATTTTTAAAGGCTTTTTTATCATCCACTATGTGAGCTATCTTGGCGAATGTTCTGTGGGCACTTGAAATGCTTATTATACTACTACCGGGCAGAGTATTCCATAAATAATAACTAGATCAAGTTGGTTCATAATGTTGCCTAAGTTTTCTATATTTTTGTCTACTTGTTCTATCAGTTAATGAGTAGAGTAATGAAGTGTACTTCTAATTTCAATTCTCTCAGTTTTAGTTTCACATATTTTGAAGCACTGTTTTTTGTTGCTTTGGGCTTGCAATGTCTTCTTGATAAATAGACATTATTTATGTCCCTCTTTGGCATGGTAATTTTCTTGGCCCTGATGTCAACTTTGTTTATTATTAATAGAGCAACTCCAGCTATCTTCTGATTGGTATTTACATTATTTGTCTTTTTTGATCCTTTTAAATTTAACCAATCTGTATCACTGTATTTAATGTGGGTATTTTGTAGATGGCATATACTTTTTGTCCTCATATCTAATTTAATTGTATTTTGACTTTTTAATTTTAGTGTAATTCTTGACATGTTTGGATTAGATCTACCATTTATTATTTGTTTCTGTTACCCATCTCTATTTTTATTCCTGTGTTTTCCGTTATTTGCTTTCTTTGGATTTCTGAATTTTCTTTTATAAATTCCATTTTAATACATGTATTGTAATACATGTATTGACTTTCAGGATATATCTCTATAATTTTTAAGAGGTTGCTCTTTGGATTTCAATGTACATGCATAACATTTCTTTCACAGTCTTCATAAATTTAATATTCTACTGCTTCAAGTTGAATGTAAAAACCTTATAAACTCGGACTTTGCGGGGGAGGTGGGGGCAAGGGCAACATACGTAACCTAAACATCTGTACCCCCATAATATGCTGAAATAAAAAAAATGAAAAAAACCTTATAAACAATTAGGTCATTTTATGCTCCTCCTTTTGTATTACTGTTGTCATACGTGTTACACCTATATACATTGAAAACCCTACCAATGTTACCATATTTTAAGAGTGATACATGTTTTAAACAAATTAAGAGGAGAAAGTTTCCATTATATTACCCCAGATATTTACCATTTTTCTTACTCTTCATTATTCTTCAAGTGCCCATTTTCCATCTTATTTCGCTTCTGCTCAGCCTGAAGATTTTCCTTTACCAGTTCTTTTACAGCAGTTCTGCTAATGACCAACACTGAGTTTTTTTTAAATCTGAGAATGTGTTTACTCCAGCATCATCTCTAAAGAACACAGTTGATGAATGTAAAACTCTGAGTTGATAGTTCTTTTCTTTTAACACTATAAAAATGCTGTTTCCTTATATTCTGTCCTCTTTTTGTTGTTGTTAAGAAATATGCAGTCATTCAAATCATTATGCTCTGGCTGCTTTAATATTTTATCTTTTATTTAAAAATGAATGATATGATTGAAAAATGAAAGATTAATTATGACACATCAGGGTGTGATTTTCTCGAAGTTTAACTAGTTTGGGGCTCATCGAGGTCCTTAAGCTTGATAGCTTTGGGCTTTTATCAACAACCTCTACTGGGCAGAATACAGCCTGTGACTAGGAGATAATACACCCAAGGGAAGAGTCCCTGTTAATACACATGTTCCCAAAAGTGCCTTCTCAAAGGCCTTGAGTATTTAGGGAAAGTTATTCCCTAAATAATTTCCACTTCTGTATTTCCTTCTGCATCCCTGCTATGACTGCCATACTGAAAACTCTCTTTGTTGTGTGCCTGAATGAAGGCAGAAGATTTCAAACTCCTCTTCTTGACACTATCCTTAATTTTTTAAATTTGAAATTTAAACAGAAGCAGGTAGGAAAATATGAAAATGCATGTTTACGTTGAGAATGTACTTCCTAATGTATGACCACAATCTAACATCCAAACACAGGTTAAATTCTATAGGCTATTATCTGGCCCCAATATTTCACCTTGTCTCATGCTCATCTCTTGCTTTATACTGCTTCACATTTTTTCCTCAACAATCCCAGAAGTTACCATCCACACTCTTTGCACCTACACATCTTTGTTCCTCCATATTACTCTTTCAGGGAATACCTCTTAGCCAAGGTGAAGTTCTTCTCATTTATCCTTCAACATCAACACAAAGTTCCCCCTTATAAGGACAATTCCTTTTTTTTATTTCAGGATATTATGTAGTTACAAACATTTTGGTTACATGTAATGCCTTTGCCTTCCCCCATACAGTGTGCTCCGCCTCCATTAGTTGTGAGTTTACCCACATCAGGTAGGACAGACAAACACCGTAATTTTCAAATAAAGTCTGACCTGCTCCCTCTGGAATGAGAGACCAGGTTCTCACACTGGAAATGTGGACCCCTGTCTTTAATACTGCTGCTGAGCCAGGGAAGGCATAGGGCAAATACAAGTAAAAATACCACAAAACTTTACTGCCCTTTTAAGTTACCTTTCTCTTAATTCAGTGTTCACTTGGTTGCTGTAAACTTGATTGTTTTTCAGAGTTCTGAAAAAATTGGTTCTGACAGTTTCTGCTTGTTTTTTGATGATTCTTTTGAAGGATGGAAGCTTGGAGCTGTCTACTCTGCCATTCTGCTGACATTACTCTATTGTTTGCCTTTTTAGTGAGTTTTCTGAACAAATTCTATGAACTGTATATTCTTTGTCATGTATGGCCACTGAAGTCTCCATTCAGTTAGCTTAGTGGTCAGATGATTGGACAGAATTTTTTTTTACTGACTGGAACCAATAAGTCTCCTAGTCTTTGCTGACAGCCTTTGTTTACATGTTGGGTCATGCCATAATCAATAAGCCAGGAAACTGATAACTCTTCCTTAGCTTTCACTTTCTGCTTGTTCATAAACCAAGGTCAGCCCAAGGGAGAAGTGTAGAGCCTTCTCAAGTCTTTCCTACGTGCACATCCCTCTAAATGTTTTTGACAAATGCCCAAGGTAAAAGGCTTTTTGCACCGGAAGAGGAGAGCTCCAAGTCAGGCAAAATAAAAAGAAACTTTCAAGTGGGGTCTTCCAGGAAACCATTAGATAGGTCAAATAATGATGACTCTCTGGGAACAGGTTTTGAAGGAGTTCCAACTCCATTCTTTCCCTTCATTTTGCCAGGCTGCTAGTTTTCAGTATGATTGTAGGCTGTTGATTCTCAACTACTGTGGAGTTGCAAAAATAGAGATAGGACTATGACACAATAAAATGCTTTGTAAGCTCACTGCTATTACTGAGATTCAGCTGTTTTTTAAATAAATATTTCCCAGTTTGCTGTAAGCCTTTTGTTAATTGCTATAATTCCTAAAAAGATGAATCTGGCAGATTTTGGCAATTCTCACATTGCTTTTATGGAGGGGAGAATTTTCAGGGGTCCTTATGCCACCATATTCACTGATACCACTTTTGTCAATATTTGCTAGGTTTTTTTTTTTTTTTAGTATATGTGCTGCCAAAGTTAGCATGATATTTGCTGGTTTTTATACTTCAAATAGCTATAGGCTATTAATAATCTGAATTATTAATAATAAGTTCTTCACATTCTTGATAGTCATCAACAGAAAAGCTTTAATTTTTTCTGTGTGTAGGTAGTATTTTTAAAAACATATTTTACCACCATTAAAAAGTTTATAAGTAGAGACAGAAAACATTTTTTTTCTGGCAAGAAGTCCTTGCTGACCTACATAATGCCTCTGTATCTTACTTTTCCTAATTCACACTTAAACATTTTTTCTGTCTCTTTAAAACCTCACTCACTCTTTTTGGGAACTAAAACCTGCATCCCTGCCTCAGGCGAATGGTTGGGAGGGGCAGGGGAATGTCCTTTGTTCTTTGTGCTACAGGAGATGGCTCAAGAGAAATGTCCAGGGGAACTGTCTGGGCAGACGTCCTGGGTGGAGGTCACGGGATTGTGGGCAGAGATGGGACAGTGGAGATGGGATGATTAAAATCATCAACTATAGTTAAACAACAATAGCCTAGAACTGAAAACCATCCCTTTAAAAGCTCTGTATTTCTGCTTATGATTAGGATGATGGCATTTTAGACAGGGGTCTCCATCTTCCTCATTTGCCAACAAATTAATAAATCTCTATTTCCTTCTCTTCAAAAAATAAAACACCCCCCAAACCCAAAAATTTATCAGTAAAATTATACTCATATGACCTACCCCTTATTTTTATTTTGCTAATAAAAATAAAATTAAAATTTCTTGTAATAATACAAATGGATTTCTTATCCATCTCAAATATTTCATATCAAGTATTTGTTGAAAACAGTGATAAAGTTCTAATTTGCAGAATATGTCTTCACTGTTAAAGTGGTCACTCTGGACTCCAAAACAGATGACAACAACTAGAAAGAGGCATAAAAATACATATATGGATTTGGAGTAGCTTCCTGGAATGGAGATAGCCAGTTCCTGCTCATCTCTGCTTGTATTGTTTTGCTCTGTACACTAAGATGAACTTCCTAAATCAGTACTTCCCTTACTCACTTCAAACCAGGGATATCTGCAGCCTCTAATTCCTGACAATTATGAGACTATTACCTGGGAAATGAGGGATGGTGACATTAAACTTTTTAAACAAATTTTGCTGATATTGCTGTCATTGGTGGTACCCTTAAATTTACTCTTCTCAGTCCATGTATCTTTTGGTTGGGACCTAGAAGTCCTTGCCTGACCTACGTAATGCCTCTGTATCTTACTGTTCCTAATTCACACTTAATCCCACATAACAATCCTCAAAACCAAAGTAGAAAAGAGGGTCAGAGGGTGTACTATATAAGCTTCTACTCTCCTTTCCACTCCTCCCTCAGTTGCAAACACTACAGCAAGTTCCTTCTTTGGCTGGAAACAAGTATGGACGTGTGAAACTACCTAGAGCAGGAATCTGGGTTTGCACGTTAGCTGCTTGCAGGACCTCAGTAGCTTTTTCGTTTTCTCTAAGACCAAGAGAGTCTTTGTTTTGTTTCCTTGAAAGCAAGCAAATTATAGATATATCCCTTATTTATATTAATAGCTCTTTTGATAAGAATATGTACTCTCTTTTAAAGGTAAAGTTTTATATATATTATACCTATTCAATCAAGATTGTTGTTATACAAATACCCTATAGTCTTATCTTTGTTTGCTTTTGATGTGTCCATTTCTAAAACAGATGTGTCAAAGACTCCACTGTGAGGGTGAATTTGACAGTTTTACCTAATACCGATAGCACTTTTGTTTCATAAATTTTGAAGTCATGTTGTTGGGTGCATAAAGGTTGGTGATTATTACTACATCTTCCTGCTAGACAATATAGACCATATTTATTTGTATCATTTAATGATTTTTATCATGAATTCTATTTTTTCTAATATTCATATTGCTACATATGCTTGTTATATAATTTTAGATCCTTACTTTTTCCTAATCTATATCATTTTGTTTTAGGTAAATCTCTTATAAACAACTAAGTGCTGGGTTTTGTGTTTTATTTGTTTGTTTGCTTTGGCTAATCTGATAGCCTCTGGCTTCAAGTAGAGAAATTTATTTTATTTTATTTTTAACCAAGTAAAATATACATACAGTAAAAATGAAATTCTATTGTTCATAAGGGCTCATAATAAATAAACTGTCATGAATGCCTGTTCCCTCCTACATTCCTCCAGTTTAAAATAGTTTCTTTTTTTATTCTTTGCGTGGTAACATCCTTAACTCTAAGCAATACACTTATGTTGCAATTGATTGCTTTGTTAGCTTTAGACATCATGTATTGACCCTTTTTTGAGAACAGTAAGAATTTAGGTCACACTCTCCCTTCAAAGTTTTAATTGTTATACTATTTTTAGTTCTTATATCTTGTTCCATCTACATTTGAAAGTATCTCTCATCTGTCTATTATGTATTATGTTGAACAATATGAAACTGCCATTTTTAGTCTAAAAATGGTTAAATATAGCAGATTTGCATGGTTCAGCTTAATAAAAAGAAGCTAACAGTGCTCCTATCTTTTGTTTCACTTTTCCTCCCCATTTTCTACCTATCACCTTCTGTCAGCTGTACTTTTATCTTTACATTTCCATCGTTCTGTAATGTTCCAAAATCCTAACTAAATGTTCTTGCTATGTGTATAGGTTAAAAATCAATAAACAGCATGATTTACACCATTATTAAAGAAAAATTGGAAGATAAATCTGAAGAAATCTCCTAGATCAGATAGAAAGAGAGAGAGAGAAAGATTATGACAATAAACATATGAGATATTGGGAAATAATTCAAGATGGCTAACACCCCCTTGCAGGAGTTCTAAAAAGAAAAAAAGAAAAGAAGGCAAAGGCAACTACCAAAGAAATTATATAAAGTTTCCCATTGCTAAAATGGCCCAAATGGAAATGGCCCATTGAGTGGTGATTGGAATGAATGGGAAAAGACTCCACAACATGGTGTATTTGTGTCACAATGAAATTTTGGAAAAAGGATAAGCAGAAACGCCTAAAATTTTCTAAAGTGTGGGCAGGGACAGATGATCTGAAAGAAATGAAAACTAGACTGGCATCATATCTGTCATTGGTAACACTACATGCTAGAAGACAGGTATGTAGGAGATATTCTGAGAAGTAGAATTGTTGGCAAGGAGTGCATGAAAATTTAAAATTTTTATGGATACTCCAAATTATTCTCCCAGAATGCTTAACCAATTTACACTCCTAAAACCAGTATATAACGATGTTAATTTCCTGCATTCTTTCTTTTAGAGTTGAAACTCAGCTCAGTTTGTGTCTTTCACAAAAGACACAGAGATCATTGACCAAGTGTGTCAGTTAAAGGAAGGCAGCTTCTAAACCCAAAGCAAAGCCTGAAAGGAAAAATCTAGAAGTGAAAGGGGCACCTTGGGGTAAAACTGCAACAGGAAAGGTAGTATAATAGAAAACCAACCAGCTTTAGGGGCAAATAAACTTAGCTGTGACTCCTGGCTCTGTCATTACTAGCTGTGTGGCCTGGCACAAGTCATCTCAAAGCATCAGTCTTCTCGTCCATAAAATGGGGATAATAACAACCTCCTCACACAGTTGCTGTGAATGTTGAATGCCAATAATGTACAGAGAGTCCCTGATATGTAATATGCCCTCAAGAAATGACATTTGTTGTTTTTGCCATTCTTACATCAGAAAACAAAGCAAAACAAACAGACACAAAAACCCTGGAGGAACAGTGGAGAAATATTTAAGTTAGTGCACAGATGTTTTCCCTCCTATTTCCACATCCCACACCACTTCGGTGTGACCCAAAAACACACACGCCAGCCAGAAGGGAGCCTACCCAAGAATCATGAAGATAGATGAGTTAGTTAACTCCTGATTTAAATAGTTATCCATCTTTTTTTATTTTTTCTTGAATTTCGCTTCAATCTAAAAATAGTTGTTTTGATTTGCATTTGGCTGATGAGATTGAGCCTTTTTAAAATGTTTGAGTATTATGTTCTCTATTTTTCTTTAAAGTTCATTTAGATTGTATTATATTATTACTCAAAATACTTGCTATTCTTCCATATGGGGCCCCTCCCTAGAATAGGCTTATACTCTTGTTCCACAGATATCAGACTTGGTTGTGTGACTATCATGGCAAATAGAATGCAAGTAGAAATGATATATGCCACTTACGAGAAAGGTTTAAAAGACCTTTCGTAGTCTACCAACTTTTCTCTGCCACAAGACAACAGTGTTTTAGATAGGTGCCATTCTTTCAGCCTGGGTTTTGAAATGAAGATGACAAAGAGTGGAGCCACAGCTGACCTGATAGGGACATGTAGCCTGAGCAATAAACATTCGCGGTTGTAAACTACAGAAATTTGGGGGTTGTTTCTTATTCTAGTATAACTTAGTGTAAAGTAACTGATATGAGAGTATTCACCAATTATTTGATTAATTGGCAAGATCTCTTTTATACAAGATGTATTTCTCTTTGCTTTTTGTGTATGTTACAAATAATTTCCAGTGTTATATGTATTTTCATCTTGTTTACTCTATTTTATATTATAATCCTTGTTATATTTGCTATTAAGAAGTATTATAATCCTCCTATAGTCAATTCTGTCAGTCATTTTCATCAGAATTTGTGGCTTTTATGTTAATATTTAATATTTGATGGGGCTGTCCCTCATAATTTTTATTTTTTTTTCAGAATTGAACCATTATTTTAAATTTTTTTGAAGATGTGATTTAGAAATCTTTAATTGCATAAAATAGAATTCTCATTATGTCATTCTGCTACTTAAAATACTCAGACCTTTCCTCTCCATGACACCTCCTGTGCCTTTTCACAACAATTCCAGATGAGAAATTGGAAGACATTGGGAAGTGAGTGGGTGCTATGGTAAGTTCTAATGTCATCATGAGAACCCACCTCTCATTTCCCTAACACCCCTAAATGTAGAGTGTATTTCAAAAGGTAAATAAACCTAGGAACATTGTGGTTTCTTCTAGTTCTGGGGAAAGCAGCAAGTGAGGGAGATGAATGCTCCAGTTTTATCCCCGCAAACTTGATTGAACTTCCCATACATCATGACCCTATAAACATATAAAATCATGCATCAAAAACTAGGTGATGCTCCAGGGCAGTAGTTTTGATATTGTCTTATTCTTCAAACAAAATCACATGTGGAAATTCAACACACAAAAAACATAAAGTACAGCACTCTGGTTAAAATGAGGAGTTTCCTGAATAACTTCCACTGAACCACTAACACTCCACGAAATACAATTTGACAACTAATATTCAGCAATTCCCCCGGCTCCATGGCCACAGATTTTGATCCTGACACGCTTGTTTAGCAAATCTAATCATCCCATCCCTTTACTGTAGTTTCTCTTATTTTCTCTAGTGAGAACTCCCAGCCTCTCAGAGATCTACCCTTCACTCCACCTGTTCAAATGGCTCAAGACTGGGCCAGCCATAACCATAATTATTACCAACTACTGAAGGGGTAAGACTGGTTCCCTTATGATTCCTGGTGAGTGATTCAGCAAAGGCAGAAAATCAGTTAGTCTATATAAAAAATCTCCCAATCTTCTCTTCTCCTCTCCTTTCCACTCTCTTTTTCTCTCTTTTGTCAACAGGGTTTCTTCAATATTTTTCTTTCGATGGCAGTATTGCTCCACTGAAATAAGACCATTTCTTCCTCCCGCCCTTTGCTTTTGAAAAACACCTACAGTTGAAACAAGTGTATTTTACTTGAAATGAGTGTCTTGCACCTGGGGCTGGGATTTGCATCTAAGGGAGATTTCCTGGAACCTACCCCTAATAATTCTCTGCCCAGGATTTCTTGATTACATAGGAAAGAAAGGTCAGGCAGATCCCATGAGTTCCTCTCTGTTTCTTTTCTTTGTGATTTTTTCTTTTCAATAACTTTTTCCTATTTTTAAAATATACGCCTGCTCAGTATAAAAACTTGAAAAGCACAGAAAATGTTAAAGTAAAGAAACATGATCCGTAATCCCATAAACACAAGAGAGCGCTACTGCTAACAGTTTAAAGAAATTCTTTCCAGTGTGTTTTCTTTCTACTGATTTTGATATAATTGTGATCATAT
>RJWJ010003226.1:0-10946 GCA_004363605.1 Indri indri
CTGTAACCCATCATCTCTGGTTTTTTTTTTTTTTTTTTAAAGACAGAGTCTTGCTCTATCACCCAGGCTAGAGTGCAGTGGTGTGATTGTAGCTCATTGCAGCCTGGAACTCTAGGCTCAAGTGATCCTCCTGCCTCAGCCTCCCAAGTAGCTAGTACTACAGGAGTGCACCACCACTTCTGGCTAATTTTTTTTTTTTGGTGGAGATGGGGTCTCACTGTGTTGCCCAGGCTGCTCTCAAACTCCTCAAGTTCCTGGTCTCAAGTGATCCTCCCACCTCTGTCTCCCAAAGTGCTGGGATTATAGATGTGAGCCACTGTACCTGGCTTACCCATCATTTCTTTCTCTTCTCATGCAGTTTAAGTTCTATGGTTCATGATTATAATCACTCCTTTGCACACAGTCTTTTGTCTCTCTTGTTCTGATGTATACCCCTGGCAGAACACTAACTCTGGTTATGCTCACCTCTCTTGTCTACTCATGCCGCTGCATGACACTGGAGACTAACATGCAACCCTGTTGCACGGTCTCACTTGCTCTTAGTACCTCTCTGCAGTCCCACTACATTTCCCTAGTCCAGTGGCTGTCTGATAAGCATCATAACCTCTCGTGTTTTATACAGATTGCTGAATCCCACCTTGAGTTTCTGATTCTGCAGGTATATTAGCTATCTATTACTATGTGATGAATTACCTCAAAGCTTAGTACCTTACAACAAACTTTTTAAAATCTCACACTTTCTGAGGGTCAGGAATCTGGGAGCAGCTTAGGTTGGTAGTTCTGGCTCAGGATCTCTGGTGAAGTAACAGTCATGCTGTGAGCTGGGCTGTCATCCGTAGGGCTGGGGGTCCACTCCCAAGCTCATGCAGATGGCCATTGGCAAAAGGCTACAGCTCCTTGCTATGTGGGCCTCTCCATGCTAGCTGGTTTCTTACAGAGCAAGTGATGGGGAGAGAAAGAGAGAGAGAGACATGAAGGGAAAGGCTGCAGGTTTTTAAACCTCTGTCTTACTGTACTGGTCACACAGACCAACCCTGGTACAATGTGGCAGGTGTGAATACCAGGAGGCAGGGCTCACTGGGACCATCTTGGAGGCTGGCTACCACAGTGGTCTAAGGTGGGGCCTAAGAATTTGCATTTTTAGCAAGTTTCCAGGGGATGCTGATACTGTTGGTCTAGGGATCACACTTTAAGATTTACTAACCTAATCTATTCACTCTCCTGCTCTGAAGACCAGTGGTTTCAAACTGCAGTCCATTAAGACTTAGAAACTCAAATAATTTTAAGGGAATCAGTTTCCATATTGTCAATTTGCACATATGTGACTTTCCTAAAATTCATCTGCTTTAGAATGTTCTTGTGCAATAGGAATAAGAGTCTCCCTTTTCCTATTCCATTTTCAAAATTATCTTTTTTCCACTTTACAAAAAGAAAGACATTTATCTCTCCCTTTCAGAATCTTACTTTGATGTATTGCCCCAAACAGGACAATTTAAAGTTGTGGTGTCAGGAAAGATCCTCTAATGTATTAAGAGATGCATTTCCAATAAAATTTTACATTTTATTTGTAATTTTTTTTTTTAGAGACAAGTTCTTGCTCTGTCACTCAGGTTGGAGTTTAGTGGCATGATCATAAGTCACTGCAGCCTCAGTCTCCTGGACTCAAGCAATCCTCCCACCTCAGCCTCCTGAGTAGCTGGGACTATAGACACAAGACACCGTAAGTGGCCTATTTGTAATAATTTTGATAAAAATTATATTTATGTTGCTTTTATTAATTGTGTATTGATAATAGCAAACTCAATACAGGAGGATAGTAGTTTTTTTTTTTTTTTAACATTTATGAGCCTTTTCACCAGAAAACAATCTGACTTAAATCCTAGTTATTGTTGCAAAGAATAATGAAGTGATCAATAAAAGACAGTCAAACATAAAAAAGTATTAAATTGAGATAAATTCTATGGGGAAGGTGAATAGAAATACTATTTCAAGGAGAATAAGGAATACTCTAAATTATTCTGTTAGAGAAGAGTCTTGTATTTTTAAAATGAATGATTTCTGGGTATCAGATTTTTATGCTATTTTGATTTGTTAAGAAATAAAATATCTGAAACATAAACAGGTGAAAGAATGATTTTTCAATGTCATATTGGAGCATTGTCTAACAGACTTACACATGAATTATCTAATATTCTAGGGATATGTACCTTTTTTGACTTATTATTTACTATTGATCAAAATATTTTACAATTCTTTAAGGGTTGATGCTAAGTTGTAGAAGACTAATAGCAATGTAAAAATTCTGTCCAGTAGAATTTTGCCCAGTAGAGATGTGAATGATTTTGCTAGGATAGGGCCAAAAGAAAAAGAAAAAAAGAAAAAGAAAAGAAAAAATTAACAAAGAAAAAAATACAGAAATAAAATTTTTTAAAAGAAGTTGTGAGGCTGGGCATGGTGGCTCACGCCTGTAATCCGTAGCACTCTGGGAGGCCAAGGCGGGTGGATCATTTGAGCTTGGGAGTTCGAGACCAGCCTGAGCAAGAGTGAGACCCCTTCTCTACTAAAAATAGAAAGAAATTAACTGGACAACTAAAATATATATGTATAAAATTAGCCAGGCATGGCAGTGCATGCCTCTCGTCCCAGCTACTCGGGAGGCTGAGGCAGGAGGATTGCTTGAGCCCAGGAGTTCGAGGTTGCTGTGAGCTAGGCTGATGCCATGGCACTCTAGCCTGGGCAACAGAGTGAGACTCTGTATCAGAAAAAAAAAAAAGAAAGAAGTTGTGAATAATTTCTATCCTAGAGAAAGAGTAACCTAAAGGTTGCATTTTTGTTGCCTTATAGGACATTAACCAGTTCGATGTCTAATTTAGCAATTTCATTTCATTATACTTCCTTTCAGGTACTATTAATACTGTAGCCCTCCTATAATCCTTTGAGTTCCCTTTACCATCTGCTGGTTTGGTCATTAATGGTTTCCTCTTTAGGTAAATCTTTAGCACATGCTTGCTTCATATTTGCATGAGTCATGTTTTTTGTTTTATTTGATTTGAGACAGAGTCTCACTCTGTTGCCCTGGGTAGACTGCAGTGGTGTCATCATAGTTCACTGCAACCTCAGACTCCTGGGCTCAAGTGATCCTCCTGCCTCAGCCTCCTGAGTAGCTGGGACTACAGGAGTGTGCCACCACACCCAGCTAAATTTTTCTGTTTTTGGTAGAGGCGGGGCATCACTCTTGGTCAGGCTGGTCTGGAACTATTGACCTCAAGCGATCCTCCTGCCTTGGCCTCCCAGAATGCTAAAATTACAGGTGTGAGCCACTGTGCCTGGCCATTAGTCACGTTTTTATTTTTTATTTTATTTTATTTTTTTTTGAGACAGAGTCTCACTCTGTTGCCTGGAGTAGAGTGCCGTGGCGTCAGCCTAGCTCACAGCAACCTCAAACTCCTGGGCTTGAGCAATCCTACTGCCTCAGCCTCCCAAGTAGCTGGGACTACAGACATGCACCACCATGCCCGGCTAATTTTTTTCTATATAGATTTTTAGTTGTCCAAAAAATTTCTTTCTATTTTTAGTAGAGACGGGGTCTCACTCTTGCTCAGGCTGGTATCGAACTCCTGACCTTGAGCGATCCACCCGCCGCGGCCTCCCAGAGTGCTAGGATTACAGGCGTGAGCCACCGCGCCCGGCCAGTCATGTTTTTAATTTTTGCAAATTATACTTTGACAAATTCCAGTGGCTATATTTTAAAAAATTAATATAAAAGTTTTATTAAAGTATCTATATTTACAATATAACAGACATTACATCTTCAGCAAACTTTAAAAGTCACAGTGAAAAATTTTAAATGCCAATTTAAAAATGTGTAAGTTTTAAAAAATTAGTTTAGGGGGTATTTGAGAAAAAACTGTCCTAGGTGATTATTTCATAACTTCTTTTGTCTTAAGCTTTCAACACCTTCTTCCCTTCCTCTTAATCATCCTCAGTTTTGACTTGACTTGTTTACTATTTCACTGATTAAAATAGGAGCATCCCAAGAGAAAATCTGCTATATCTCTTCAATCCCTATCTTTGTACACTCAGTTTAACTGACCCTCCCAGCACCATTGCTGGGCTCTGGCTAGTCTGTTGATGTTTATTGTTGTGTTCACATAATGATGGTCTCCAGAATCCAGAGGTAACCTTTTATTCATCTACTACCCTTTTTCCATACCTGGAATCCTCATTTATGTAATAATCCTCACTTATCAATAAGCATAATATTAACATTTTTCAGAGATGACAGATAAAAGGTCATGAATTGGAAGAATCAGGAAGGTGTGTGTATGTTTGTGTGTGTTTATAAATGTGTGTGTGAAAAACAGATTGTGCTATGGAAAGAGCCAATAACAGAAAATAATATTTATTCATGTCTAAAGATAGGGATCAGAGACACAGAAATAGTCTTTTATTTCAGATTTTACTCTTTCTACTAAATGTTAATATTAGAACTATGAAAGGAAATTGAAGCAAATGTGGCCTAAGTAAATAAGTTCTACCACAGCCTTTGTGCCCCAGCTACAACCTGCTCTTAGATTCACCACACTGTGAAATCCCCTGGCAGGTATGTGGTCTTATTACTCATGTTGTCTGTCCTGTTTCAGTGCCTGACACATAGTTGTTCAGAAAATATTTGCTAAGTTAATATGTAGAGTAACTTCTTTTAATCATTTCTTATACATTGGTTTATAAAGTGGAGGAATTTGTATTTTTTAAATATATTTAACATATTTATGAAGTTCCTACTATATTTTAAGCACTGGGCTAGATCCTGGGGTTGGATTCAATGACGAACAAAGATAAACATGGTTTAGTAATAGTCTATATATTCATGGCCCGTAAATTCTAAGAATACAGTCTAGATGAATTGTTTTATGCTTTAACTCAATAGAGGATGAAAACTCACAGCTGGAAGAAAGTTTAGGTGTAATCTAATCTAATAGCCTTATTTAATATATGAGGTAACCGAAGTCAAGAAAGTTTAAGTGATTTGCCCTCATATCCTATCATATTATTGCGGCACATGTCATAGTCCCTTCCTGGAGCTTTATCCATTAGCATTCATCTTGCTGCCAAGCATTTGAGTACTAGACTAGCTTTTCTTTCCCTTTTAAATAAATGGGTTCTCGTGAATTGTTTGCATTCCTGAATTTAATACTACTTTTAACTTTTAAGCACATGATTAATCTGTTATAGCAAGAGTGGGAAAACCATGAATCACAGGCCGAATGTGGCCCGATGCTTATTTTTGTACAATTCATGGGCTAAGAATAGTTTTTATGTTTTTAAATAGTTTTAAAAAATCAAAAGAAGAATAGTATTTTGTAAACTGTGAAAATTATAAGAAATTCAAATTTTAGTATCCTTTAGTACAGTTTTTTTTTTTTTTTTTTTTTTTTGAGACAGAGTCTGGCTCTGTTGCCCGGGCTAGAGTGAGTGCCATGGCGTCAGCCTAGCTCACAGCAACCTCAAACTCCCGGGCTCAAGCGATCCTTCTGCCTCAGCCCCACCGAGTAGCTGGGACTACAGGCATGCGCCACCATGCCCGGCTAATTTTTTCTATATATTTTTAGTTGTCTGATTAATTTCTTTCCATTTTTAGTAGAGACGGGGGTCTCGCTCTTGCTCAGGCTGGTCTCGAACTCCTGAGCTCAAACAATCCGCCCGCCCCGGCCTCCCAGAGTGCTAGGATTACAGGCGTGAGCCACCGCGCCCGGCCTTTAGTACAGTTTTATTAGAACACAGCCTTGTGCATTCATTTGAGTATTGTCTGTGGCTGCTTTCCGAGTACAACAGCAAAGTTGAACAGTCACAACGGAAACCGTATGGCCCATGAAGCTTGAAATATTTCCCATCTTGCCCTTTGTGGAAAAAGTTTATTTACCCCTGCATTACAGCAACAGCTGTCATACTAGACCTGCCTCTGACTTCTAATGCTTGAGAGACATTTACATAGATATTTAATATGAATCAGTGACTTCAATATCTTTGAATAATTATTCCTAAATTGCAAATAACCCTAAATTGTTTCAAATTTTTTTTTCTTATTTTCTCTTCCTCAATACTGAGCTTAATGTCTGTGTAGTGTTTTCATTAAAAAATTAAAGCTTACAAGTGATATTTACATCTGGCAGACATAAAAAGCTTTCTATACCATACCAACAGAAGGTATGTAATTGAAGTAATTCATAACAAGACAGTCAAGAACAGCCTCCCTGTGGGATGTGACTATGTTGTCTGCAATGGAGGATGTGTTTCTTTGTGGTTACTTGTCTCTGGCTTCTTATGCTCAATGCCTAGAGAGTTAAAACTAAACATTTCACATGGATTTAAAACCTTAGGGTTCTTTGAGAAGGAAGTTCTGGGCTGATAACAGAAACAGCTGAGAAACAGTTTCTTGTTTTACTTAAGGAGGCTTCTTGAGACACATTATATAGCAACTTCACCTTCAACCCCAATAAAGTTTGCTAACAGTGCAGTAAGAAACACAGAAAACTAATATACGTATGAAAATGTTCACCCTCATTAGAAGTTAAATAAATGCAACTTAAAACAGTGGTGAGATACCATTTTTGTATTAAATTACAAAGAATAAAAGATTATACTTTCCAATATTGACTATTATATAGTGACATAATCAATGTTGATATTCTTTTCTAAATTAAGTTTATTTTTTGACACAAAAGGATTTCCAAAAAGATGTAAGATGTCATTCAAAAAAAATTCACTTGACCATTGCAGGTTTGGGTGAATTTGTAAGAAATACCAAGCTGGGTGTGGTGGCACTTCCAGTCCCTGCTACTCCTGAGGCTAAGGCAGGAGGATCACTTGAATCCAAGAGTTCAAGATCAGCCTGGGCAATGTAGTGAGACCCTGTTTCTTAAAAAGGAGAAATACCAAATAATGAACAGTAGGGGGAAATTCACCTTTTAATTAAACCCCATCTTGAACATACTGTTATAATATTTAACTAAAGTGCAAATCTAACATGCCACACTCCTCTGCTTAAAATCCTTTGATGATTTCCAATAATCTGCTGAATAAATCTAGTTTCTCTGTAGAGGCATTGAAAGTCTCTATCATATTGGCTTGGACCTCCTTCCATTTATTTCCTGCCGCATGCACAATACATCCTCTCCCCGCTTACCCACTTAAGCTCATCCTTCCAACAATTGTCTCCCAGTCCTCCTGTATCATTTTTTCCTTCTTTTTGGATCATTTGTAAATGTTATACTTTCTCTCACCTTAAAAAAGTAATTCTTTCTGAATCTCAGATACTCTCCAGCTACCATCCTATTTCTTTCCTTTTTTTAAAAAAGAAACTATTGGAGAGTTGCCTATTCTTTTTTGATGATTTGTCTCCAATTTCACTCCTCTAATTTTCTCTTGAAACCATTCTTTTTTTCGACTTTTTATTATGAAAAAATTTAAACATAAACAAAAAGAGAATTGTAAAATCATTACTCCTACACCCCTCATTCAGCTTCCACGAGATTATTTCAAAGCTAATCGCAGATACGTGAACACATTCTAAACAATCTTTTAGACTCATCACCCCACCAAACTGCTCTTGTCAAAGTTAACATTGACCTTCATGTCATTTACTTTGTGGAATAAAATACACACATATATGGTGTTCTGTAAAGCAATAGTTAGATTGAAAAACATACCTATTTATGAAAGACAGAAAACATAGAAATCCTACCATTTGGAGATAACCATTGTTAACATTTTAGTAAATTTTATCCCAGATTTTGTTATGTGAATAACATTTATCTGAAAAAATGATTATACTCTTTATGTCTTTTTAAAACCTTTTATTTAATGAATTATAAATGTACCTTTTTGTGTTCAATATTACGAGTCTAAATAGTTATTTTTTTAGAGCTCTTTTAAATAGTTATTTTTTTAGAGCTCTTTAGCATTTCATCATTTTTATGTTTTGTAATTTTTCAAGTAACCTTCTATATTTATGCATTTTCTACATTTCTAATTTTAACTCTCATAAATTTTATGTACAGATCATCCTTATAAAGATCTTTGTGCATATGTGCTGTATTTCTTCAGGATAAATTCCTAGAAGTGGAATTTTGAGTACTGCATTCTTTTAAAGCTACAAAGCAGTGTTTTTTCAAAACTACAAGTATTTAACCTATAGGATACTTGCTAATTGGTAAAAGAAGTGTTATTACTGGTAACAGCTGGTCATGGGGAGAGTACAGAGAAAGAATGCGAAATGGAGTGCTTCTTCAAATCTTATGCTATTTACCAGAAGACTCTTGGTGTATGGGTGGTGAGCTTGAGTTAGGGGTTTTCCTTAAGGCCATAGACATCTAATAGAGTAGGATGAGCTTCATGTATAAGCAGCCTCAGATCTTCCACCTAATAACTAACTGTGTGTCATGAAACCTGGCTGGCTCTTTGCTGAAGATGTATACTTGGCTTTGATGTGAATGGATCATCAGAAACAAAAACTTAGAACTCTTTTAGAATGAGCTAGTTTGGGAATCAAATCTTCAGTTGAATTTTTCAAATTAATCTCATTAATCATAGTTTATTTTATTTGCAGGCTCTTAAATATATAGTCTAGCTCACAAAATGGCTAAAGAAGATTTAACAAAATATTAACAGTACCTTCAAATAAAAGCCCTAGTCTGTAATATGATAAAGACCAAATAGAAAGGAAGACCCAAGGACTTGTCACCAAAAAAAAACTCCTCAAAGAGCCTGTGGAAGGTAACCAGTTCCCTGTGGATACCATCTAAAGAACTTTTCTTTGTGGGGAAAAAAAGAAAATCTTAATTTTACTCACATAGTGGAAGCTGGATCTCAGGGAAAAGGTCCAAGGTGAGCATGTTTTACTTGTAAAAAATACTTTAAAAAAGACATACTCTTATATTTCTGAGGAAATAAACAGTCATCATGGAACTTGTTCACTCCTCTAACTTAAATTCTCAAATGACTCTCAATTCTGAAATTGTGGAAAAGGGCCTTAATACTGCCTATGTGTCTGATCCTCTACCCAATATTTTCAAGATGTAGAGAAGAGCCTAACAGCTAAATTTTTGCCCAGGGTTTACACAGTCATTTCCATCAGCTTTCAGAGAATGCTCTTGAAATGCAGAATGCCAAACTAGACCTCAGCATTGATTAACATTGTTTGAATGATAATAAGAACTTAAAAAAAATCACTTAATAGTAAATTTGACTTTCACTTCTATCATTGCAATTTTCAATGCATAAGTGACATTTTAAAAATGAGCCAGCCTATTTGTTTACTATAAATTTTATCATAATGGAGGTAAGAATTGGTGAGTCTAGATTCTGTGTCTGTTCTCTAAATGACTTTGGTTTTGAATTAATTTTTAATTCCTAATATAATGCAAATTTCGATTCCTTGGGATAGTGAATTTTGGCTTCAGTCTTGGGTTTAGATAAGAAGTGAAGTCCTGGCCAGGCATGGTGGCTCAAGCATGTGAGCCTCCTAGCACTCTGGGAGGCCGAGGCGGGCGGATTGTTTGAGCTCAGGAGTTCGAGACCAGCCTGAGCAAGAGCGAGACCCCGTCTTTACTAAAAATAGAAAGAAATTAATCGGACAACTAAAAAAAAATATACAGAAAAAATTAGCCGGGCATGGTGGCACATGCTTGTAGTCCCAGCTACTCGGGAGGCTGAGGCAGAAGGATTATTTGAGCCCAGGAGTTTGAGGTTGCTGTGAGCTAGGCTGACTCCATGGCACTCTAGCCCAGGCAACACAGTGAGACTCTGCCTCAAAAAAAAAAAAAAAAAAAAGAAGTGAAGTCTTGAGTGTTCAATTTAATTTGAGCTGAAGAATTGATCTGATATATTAGAAAAATACTTTTTTTGGGGATTGGAGAGATGTTTCCTAAATTAGATATTATCAGAACCTATTCAACCTTAAAATATCCCAGTATATATACAAACTTCATGGCTGGGTGAGAAGGTGAATGGCTGTGGCTGCAAATGAGCAGTCAAAGTTGACCTAGTATGTTATTATTATTTTTTTTTTCAGAGACAGGTTCTCGCTCTGTAGCCCAGGCTGGAGTGCAGTGGCACGATCATAACTCACTGCAGCCTTGAACTCCTTGGCTCAAGAGATCCTTCTGCCTTATCTTCCTGAGTAGCCAGGACCACAGGCATGTGCCACCGTACCCAGCTATTTTTTTATTTTTTATTGTTTTGTAGAGACTGGGGTTTCACTGCCCAGGCTGGTCTCAAACTCCTGGGCTCAAGTGATCCTCCCACTTTGGTCTCCCTAAGTACTGGAATTATAGGCGTGAGCCACTGTGCCAGTCCTGACCTGTTGTCTTATCATTGAAACTTTCTCATGGATCTAATGAGACGTAACCCACAACTTTTCATAGAATTATAAGGCTAGAAGGTACTCTAGAGTTATTTATTCTAGTCTTGCACACAGTGGAAGAATTTCTATTATAATATCCTAGAGAGGTAGATGGTCATCCTCAATTCTTCTAATGATAGTCATCCCCAACTTTTCTAATGAGAAATTCATTTACTTATTTACTTAGTTATTTATTTTTAGTCAGAAAGAAGGCCATTTGAACAGATTTAGTTTTTTTTAAATTTTAATTTTTAAAATTTTTTGTAGAGATGGGATCTTGCTATGTTGCCCAAGCTGGTCTCAATTCCTGGCCTCAAATGATCCTACCACCTTGGCCTCCCAAAGTGGTGGGATTATACATGTGAGTCACTGTGCCAGTGAAAGGCAGGAATTGATAGTAGAAGAATGTACTTTGTTTTGTGTGAAACAGAAACTGTTTTAGATTAGAAAAATGTATTCTCTTTGATTCTAACTAATGCCATTTGCTTCTGTAACCGCGCTTGCTTTTAGTTGTTAGTCAGATATAGCTAATCAGAATGAAAAG
>RJWJ010003226.1:11046-43283 GCA_004363605.1 Indri indri
AACCTGCGTGTCGTGTGCCACTGATGTGTCGTGTGCAAAAGAAAGTATAAAAGCTTCACCTTTACCCCAGGGCGGGGTCCTGGTTCATAGGGAGGCCACTGCGTTGGTGCTCTGGGACTTGGACCCTAGCTCGAGCTAGAAAATAAACTCCTTTGCCATTTGCATCCTCGGTGACTCTGCCTCTCTGTTCCTGGGGCCGAGGGGAACCGGTTCTTACACCAGGCCAGATTTACATTTTCAAAATGGATTTTTAATTTCAAAAATTTTAGTTTTTTAATAAAATTATTTAATAAGATGATATATAAATTAATAATATATCTTTCTGAACTATCTAGCAATTGTTTCTAGTTCTGGCCTTAGTGGTATTCCATAATGAACCTAGTTCCTCTTTTAAAATAGTGTCTTTAAAAAAGTATAATATCTTTCAATATTTGGACAAAAACTTCATGCCTGTCACTGAGCTTCCTCTTCTTCTGTGTCTGTATCTCTAAAGTTTCCTCAAGAAATCTTTCCATGACATGATCTGTGTATTTTATCCTTCTGAGGGACCCTAGTACCCTCAGAACCCTTATTTCTGTACCCTTTCATATGTAATGTCAAAACCAGAAAACAAGGCTTTTACATTAGATGTAAATTCTATAGTGAATGTTTTTTGTCATAATATATAGTTATGCTGCTTTTAATAGAACTAAATACTAGTTTTTATTTCGCTAATTTCACTAACGAAAAAATGCCTCTGTTTTCCCTGTTTGGCAAGAGGCAAAGATGTAATTGATAAAAAAAAAAGAGCTCGCTTTTTTCTGATTAAATAAATAACGTGGTAAATGTTCAAATATTGTTAGTACAAAAATGTTGACTCAGAACCTGAACTTTAATCTCTCTCCTCGCATGCTAATGTAAATAATTGGTAAACATAATATAGACTTTCTCCCATGTTTTTATATTTAGTAGCACATATAGGAAGAGGACTCATTAAGAACTTGGACTTTGAAGCCTGATTGCCTTAAATTCTGACTCTGCCATTCACTAGTTGATGCTCTGTTTCTTCGTTTTTAAAGTGATGATGATATACCTTCTGGATCAGGATGTTGTGAATATTCAATGAGGTAACACATAAAATGTGTTATGCACATGGTATAATAATAGTAAGCCTTCATTTAAAGTTAGCTCTTTTTAATGTCTCTATACTTTGCATTATACATCAATTTTAGAGACATGAATCATACAGAATTTTATTTTTACTTATTTATGCTAATATATACTTGATATGCTTCATATTATATTAATATAATTATCAATTTCTATTTAAATTTTTAATGCTTGTACAATATTGTAGGTAGTATTGTAATATTGTATTAATATAAGTGTACCTTAGTTTATTTAAGCAATACTGATCTGATGGACTTTAAGTGTAGCCTCAGTGATGTGCTGAAGGTTGTTGTACCCACTCAGAAGAGCTGATTGTCGCATCTCTTCCTAACTCTGTTCAGCTGACATCACATTGGTGATTGAAATCAGCTAGTAGGAATATTTATACCATCGATATTGGCAAATGCTAGATCAGGGGTTCAGGACAGGCTACCCCAAAGTATGGCATCTTAGTATATTTAATATTTTAAGCTGAAGGAATTTGAGAAACACCATGTGCAGGAAGGACTTTATGATCTTCCCCTGAAGCAGGTTATAAAACACCTCATAAGAGAGGCGTCCTCCCTATACCTGAAGAAAAGGAGTATACTTATCTCCAAAGATACAGGGACACAAAGGAGAATCTGAATGAACAGACCTTGCTGTTTCCCCCAGCTTACTGCACTTAGCTCATACTTTTGTCTTGTTTCTCCATGACTCTCTGCTCTTCACCAAACTTAGCATAAAAATACCCAGGTTTAACTGCTTCTTTGAGTCTTCATTTCCTAATAAAGGCTCCATACCATGGAAACCTTAATATTAAATACACTTATATGTTTTTCTCTTGTTAATTTCATTTGTTACAGGAGCCTCAGCCAATGAAACTAAAGTGGGTAGAAGGAAAAGATAAGTTTCCTCCCCGGCATTCCCCACCCTCACACACACCATTTACTAGCACTTGGTTAATAGCAAAACATTCATGACACTTGTTAAAGACAATAAGAAAGACTTTATTCAAGGGAGGGACTATTGTGATAGAGCTAGAGAGCAATTCAATGGCGTTTTGCAGTAGGGGAGAAAGGTTGAGCTCAACTCTGAATATAGAAGGAAGAATTGGGAATTTGTAGCTGAGGAGATGGGTGGGGTTCCATGGGTTGAAAGCTAAAAGGAAACATTGAGGGTAAGGAGGGATTCTGGCTAAACCAGTTCAACAGGATGCTTGCTGAAAGCAGGCCAAGGTGATCAGATACCACCGGGGGGATGGTGGAGGATGAGGAACCCAGTCAGATATGGAGGGTGATCAGCTATTGAGGGTGGGAAGTTCTGGTTAAACTGACTTAGCAGGATTCCACCTAAAATTGGACAATGAAGAGAACAACATGGCAGGATAGTTCTCTAGGTAGCTTCACACTGATCCAGTTTTCAATCCCTTCCTTGCTTGTAGTTCTCAAGAATAACTGTAGAATGCGTTGGGAGTGCAACACCCTGAGACAGGGAGTAGCTGGCTAGAACAACGTTGGCTCTGCTCCAGTCCGCCCCAGAACAGGATGTCCTTCAGTGCTTCAGCCCAGCGTGTGAACTGAGCCTGTACAGCAGGTGGGCTGCTGTACAAGTGGGGCATGCACAGACAAGACCCCCCGCACCCTGGGGAGCTTTCCAGAGCCTTGAGAGACTGGCCCGCATGAATCTCTGGCTTCTGTATTTTCTTGCTGCCTATCTGTAAGTGATAAATCCGCTCCATGTAACTTGTTGTGCGCTTGGATATTCTGTCTCACTGGACTCAGACTTGTTAATAAACAGGGCACAGCGAACCTGCTTCACAAACACGGAAGCCCCCCAAATCAGGGCTTTGTTGAAAAAGAGCTCAGAAGAGCTTCAGCAGAGTTTGGCCAAAGAGAATCTTTCTCAACACTATTGTGTAGTTTCCAATTTTTTAACATATAATTATCATTCTGGAACGTACATTTCCACATTGGTGAGGGTATTTCCAAAGCAATATCCTTAAAATATAAAACAACAACAGCAAAAAACATATATAAAACTTTTGACTTATTCCGTCCAGTAGTTACTCCCTTCCCCCAACCAGGCGATGAATCAGAAAGTGAGGGAAACTAGTTTGATCTCTGCATAGAGTGTCTTTTCTTGCTCTGCTGGATCACACCAATGCTGGTCCTTGTTCCAGGGAATTACAGTGACTTAGCACTAATATTGTCATTACTTTCAATTAATATAAGGGCATATGTACATAAAAAGGCTTACTTGAAATCTTTTGGCTTTAGAAACAACTATTAGATGTTCACTGGAGGAAAAAAGAAAGGCGTTTTTCCAGACATATCTCTCTTCGGTTTTTTTTTTTCCTTGAAGTGGATGGATCACAGAGAAGGTGAGAGATGTAAATTCGAACCCTAACTAGATTCCATTCCTATTCTCATTACAATGAGAAAGTTGGTGTCACATAAAAACAAACTTCTTTTTACTTATTCTCTGAACAAGAAGTGGGCTTGTAAAACACAGATTAGTTCTTAAAGGTACATAGAGATATACAATAGAGAAGATCTATGACGGGCACATCAGGAGGGCTAATAAAAGACGGACATAGACGAAAGTAAGCTAATCCCCCGTGTTCGTTGCTGTCACCCCTCCCATTCTTTCACCCCCATCCAGGGTATTGTAAAAGCAGCAGAGAACAGAATAAGAAGCAAATGGCTAGTTGGTGCTGAAAGGTTTTGTGTTATTCATACTTGCTCTACTTATTTTGAAAAACTCAGATAATTTATTTGACAGTTTTAGATAGGGTTGTCACTAGGGGTAAGAAGAAAAGTCAGAATGTAGGCTGTGGCCTGAAAGGAAAGGGGCCCAGGACAGAGTAGAAGATGTTGAAACCTCATTTGCACGCCAGAGCTGAATAGCGCAGTTGATTTAGTTACAACCTGAAGCGCACGACAGCAATTTTAATATGAATGCTGTTATAAATTTAGTTTATAGCAAAATTCCAAAGAAAAGTTCCAAATTTTAGAGAACAAAAATATGAAAGTGGCCATGAGTATACAAAGTCTTATTCTAAATAAATATTAGAGCAGTAGAGAGAAGAAACAGAGGGAAAAAAGAGTAGTTTCACTGGATAATTTTAACTTTATGGAATATTAAATATTACACAAGGATCCCCAGACATTTAAATGAGAAGTTAAGACCTCCAACTTCCCTATTTTCCTCTATTTTTATATTGAGATTAGTATGATTTTTATCCTCATAAAGTGAAAAACTCAGACTTTGCTAAAATTCATGATTTCTGCTTCTAATTATTTGGAAAGCAAAAGTGTTAGAGTGTATTTACTTTGGGTGGAGGCAAATGTGAATAAAAGGGAATTTCTAGAAAGGTTAAAGAAATTGGAAAGTCTGTAAACATTAAATTGAATTCTTCTCCAGGAAATGCTATTATGTTATATACAGGACCTGACTATATGTTGATTTTGTGGGGGAAAATACGTGGACCTAAAATGCTAGTTACAAATAATTTGAACAAAGCTTGAATATGACTGAAGCACTTTTTGTTTGCTCCTGTAACTTTCAGATTTTTCTTTTGGTTTCAGTCCATGAAGTCTCATCCCCACAACCCTTGAGCAAGCTGAGTGACTGCCCACAAAACTCAGTCATGAGTGACGTTTAATTAAGGAGGAGGGGATACACAAAGTGTCAGGTTTTAGTCTGAAATGTCACTTCTTGGCACATCCAAGGCAGAATAATGACCAGACATGACAAAGTTAGCCAAACACAAAAATGAGGTTTACTGGGGAGAGAAAGATAGGATTATAAGGCAAGAACAAGATATAGGTTTACAGAGCATGGTATATATGCCATGGATGATGACCAGACCTGTTGTTGCAGCTGGGCAAGCAAAAGGAAGGGCAAAGAGCGAGACTGGCTATAGTGTGCATCTTATTTTATAGTGCCTGGATAGGGACCTCCCTTGTGGTTCAGAGGTCACCATGGAACCATTTGATTGACAGTTGAGTGTCACATGACCTGAGCCTTAACTATGGATGTGGGTTCTAGGTCACTTTCTGGACTTTATGGTACCCAGGCTACATGGCTGGTGGGCTAGAGAGTCCTCTGCATTCTTTTGCAGCTGGAGTGCCAAGTTCTAATTGGCAGATTTGTAGGGTATTGCCTCCTCCAGGTATGGAGAATTAGGGTGGGGCAGGACCAAGATGGGGGCAACAGCACCCACTTTCATCCCTAGGAGACCCAGAATCCCTCACTATCTACCTAACAAAAAAACTGGACTCAGGGCTGTAATTTTCTGACTAAGGTGATATGTTATTGCTACCCATTTCTCATGTAAATAAGTGTGAAAGGGTTCTTTGATCCATCTGTTGTCAAAACTACAAGGGGAGGCCGGGCATGGTGGCTCATACCTATAATCCTAGCACTCTGGGAGGCCGAAGCAGGAGGATTGCTCGAGGTCAGGAGTTCGAGACCAGCCTGAGCAAGAGCGAGACCCCCGTCTCCACTAAAAATAGAAAGAAATTAGCTGGACAACTAAAAATATATAGAAAAAATTAGCCGGGCATGGTGGCGCATGCCTGCAGTCCCAGCTACTTGGGAGGCTGAGGCAGGAGGATTGCTTGAGCCCAGGAGTTCCAGGTTGCTGTGAGCTAGGCTGACGCCATGGCACTCTAGTCTGGGCAGCAGAGCAAGACTCTGTCTCAAAAAAACAAAAAAACAAAAAAAAAAAACTACAAGGGGATTTTGGTCTAATCCAGTTGCTGCTTGAACAAATATCCAATTATTGAGACAACAAAAATTGCTAAGGAAGAAAGGAATTTTCAATATGACAGACATGTTGTCAGGAGAATGGGAGAAGCTGCCTCAAATCCGTCTTTCGGACTAACAGAAAGCATGGGCTTTTAAAGTAGGGGGGATGTGCCTTGGGGGAGTCCGTGGCACAACTAACAAGGGGCTACGTGCATTGGGGGAAGGTTTGGAGGATGGTGAATCTTGGCATCAGGAAGTCTGCCTAGGACCTTCGGAGTCTCAGATCTTTTGTCTTGCAGAAAATCCACCATTTCTGGGAAACAGCTGAAAAGATCAATTAGCTAGTTAAGGGAGATGATTATAAATAAATATATAGGGGACACTGAAATTTGTCGAATGAGGGGGCTGGTTATACACCAACCCAACCATTGGCCATAGCTTCACTGGGTAAAGCCATACCAATAACTTGCCAGGTAGATGTTGAGGTAAGGGAAATTCTTACCAAATCAAGTTCTCCTTCCTTCCCATTTTAAAGAAACGAAGAACAATGCCAAAGGTAATTGTAGGAAGTTAAATGAAATCCACCAGTTTCACTCAATATCACTAAATTTTCCATCATCAGTTTGTGACAGTGAAAATTCTTGAATGTTCTCAATGGTCCTGTATGCATAAAATGGCTACCTCATGCAATTAGTATGCACTTCTTTTAAAAAGTGACTGCTTCATCTGGTTTCCAATTAAGATGAATCGTAGGTACTTTTTCCCCCATTATCTTCTAAACTCCCTTGGCATAGTTTTCTCCAACTTTGAGGCATACTTATTCTTAATGTGAATAACAGCTAGTATTCATGATGACAAAAATACTGGTGGGAAGGCATGAAAACAGCCAAAAGTAAACAGAATTGTGGCCATCTCCTGGTGCAGTGATCACAGCTTCTACAAAACCACATTCCTATAGTTTAACCTGGGAAGTTTGCAAACTAGTTAAAAAGGCACATTGCTTCTTTCTCTTCCTGTCATGTAATCTACAACGTAGCTGTCCAAAAGGCACTGAGCACCCTAGGTTTTTGAATAGTACTGCCTTGTTCCAAATAAAGCATAACTTCATGCCAACTGTTCTGCCTGGTTTTCTTGCCGACTAAACAGAATTGAATCTGGTTGAGATTATTATTGATTCTCAGGGCTGTTGCCTGCATGGTTTATTTCCATAATGCTTTTCAACTGCTTTCCTATTTCCTGGTCTTAAAAGTAATACTGCTTAAAAAAATAAAATAAAAGCTTTCTCCATTGCTCATAATGTCTGGGAATGGGACAAAGAGAGTTTAAATTCTTTGGCACTTGAATAATTCTCAGAGGTATTTTTGTGTATCTACTGTGTACAAAAATGTCTATAAGCATAATTAGAAGAACCTTTGTTCAATAGCGGAATGAAAAAACAGCACCAAAGAAGAAGAAAAAGCAATCAAAAATTGGAGAATTATTAATAAAATGATGCCTCCTGTGCAACCTCATATTTGGGGAAGTAGTCACTTTACATAAGAAGTGTTTTATATCTTTAGTTTGTGGTCTATACGATGTCTTTCTCTGGTCATAAATTAGGCTTTTAAATGCATCGGTTCTTTCTTGTTTTCTCATTTTTGATGGAACAGTTTGAGGTTTCATATGTAATAATCAATAAATAATCTAGAATCAATTTTTTCGTCGGCCTTTTTTAAAATTTCAAAATATTAATGGGGTGGAAGTGTTTTCATTACATGGATACCTTGTATAATGCTTACATCAGGGCTTTTGGCGCGCCCATCCTGGAATCAATTCTAACTCTACTGTGGGGCAACTTCTTTTTGCCTGAACTGTGATGTAACCTTTCATTTTGTGCTAAAGTTAAAATAGAATGTGTTCCTAAGTCCAAACAAGCCAAGTTTTCAATATTTTATTCAGATTATATTTACTATTATGTTTTCAAAGAAGAAATAAATCATCATAGTTCTTCCATACACGTCAAACAAATGAATGTGAATATTTCACTACCAGTTTCATTATTTGATATATTCATTTAAGATAAAATCCCAAAGCAGTACTCAGAAGCACTCAGTAAATTTACAAGTCAATTTGCTTCTGCTCTCTACACTTTAAACAGTCTTCCTTAAATTACTGACGAAAAAATGTAGATTCTATTGACCTACATTTCCAGACCTTTTGCCACTCATGTAAGAGACGCTAAAACAATGATATGAGGTTTATCTAACTGTTCTCCCCTGCCATCATCATTAACTCACAAAGACAAGTAAACACTGATAAGTCATGAGAGGGTCTTTACAGATGTCTTAGCTCGTGGAAAAGCTTCAGGACCTCATTCTTCAGATTAAGTAGATGTGAAAGAAAACTCTTCTTCCTCCTCCTCATACTCCTTGATATCCATGAGCCCACCTGATCTTCAAGATTCAGGTTAATGGTGAACTTGCTTTCTTTACATGCACTTCCAATTCGAGAGATAAAATAGTGTGAGGTCCAGTTCTTAATTGGGGCCTATTTAACTGTGGTGCAGGGTAGTGATAGATTTCATAAGACTAGGCTCAGATAAACCTTCACCCACTTGCTGGTTATGCACATGTCTTCATTCTAACACATAGTGGCAGATTTTTTCCTCATCTAAGTCTCACTCAAAGAAAAAAAAATTGTAGAGACAGGTCTCACTATGTTGCCCAGGCTGTTCTTGAACTCCTGGCCTCACTCTTCCCAAAGTGCTGGTATTACAGGCATGAGCCACCATACCCAGCCCCAGCCTTACTTTGTTTATATTCATACTTCTCCTCCTTCACAGGCTAATGAGATCCAGGTGTATTACAAGTTAAAAACATGCTGCATGTGAACATTAGCTTTATTTTTGTCCAAAGTGGATCCCATCCCATGCTTTCAAAAATTGTATTTTGAATGCGTTAGGGTTCATATTGACTTTGCCGAAAGTACCATTTTAGTTAGTAGGGCAGAAGTAAAGAGTTCATTAAGACGAGCCTACAAGTGGAAAATCCAAATAGAATCCCGCTAGGGATTTGTTCAAAACACAGAGCACTGGCATCTGTGGAAAAGTGTCTTGAAAGATGAGTCAGTCAGACAGAAGGAGGAAACAGCATTTTAGGTATAAGGAAGTGTAAACAGGAAGTTGACACAGACTGGAGAATGCCCGGGACTTAGCGATGATCAGTGGGGCCAAGACTGGGAGTGAAGGTGCTGCAGTCAGAGATGGGGGTGGAAGGCAGACCTCACAGGCACCAGATTTTGCAGGGTTTTGTTGGTGGAGTTGAGGAGTTTTAACTTTATCATAACCATAGTGGCAAGATATTGGAGAGTTTTAGGGTGTGTCTGTTGTGGGTTGGGGAATGGTGGGAGGTAGATGGGATGACTAGGAAACCAGTAATGAGCACATTTTTGAGCAGAACAGTCTGGTTACATGGAAGAGAGCCAGTGCACTTGGGAGGCTCGCTAAGTTGTCCTGATGGGTAATGACTGGAGCTGTGGCTCAGCTCAGGTGGCGGTGGTAGAGGGAAAACAGTGAATGCGTTAGGTATCTAAGGTTCTTCATAGTTTCAAAAATTTGTGAAAAGACAAAGGAAAGTCATTCGATGAGTAATGGAGCAAATTCTAAAGAGGTAATATCAGTTATTACGATTTCTTTTGCTCTATGGAATGAAGACCGATTTGCTTGTTTGATCTTAATCTTATCCGGTGTGAAAGCTGGTTTTTCATATGAAGTTTCTATTTTCTAATGTACAATGGACAAAATGTTATAATTCTTTTTAGGAAAACTGAAGAATACAAATATCCAACTTAAACCATTTTATATCCAACAACAGTTTGTACTGAGAAATTAAGATGAATGGAGACTTTAGACAGTTAATTTTAAATTCCCATGTGATTAGACCAGTGAAGATATATTTTAGTATTTATAGCAATTCAATTGGATATTTAATCAAAATTACAGATTTTTTTTTCTGAATTCTTTCCTTACACAGTGATCCTATGATGTAATTCATGACATTACTCCTATTTGACCCACAGCACTGATGAAAACTCAAAGTTGAGAAGCTTGTATAATTTGATCAACAGGGTGCTGAAATGTGTTCTCCATATGGTCTAAGTTGTTTAGAGTTATGTTATTTAAACTGTAACAAGAATTGCAGTAATAACAAAGTACTTGTGCTTTTTTGTTTTTTCTTAAGTGCGAAGGAATTTTTTTCTTGATTCAAAAAAATTTGCTGTGGCTGGCAAATCTTAGTCAATTTTCAGTCATCACTTAGTTGAAGCATTGTGCCGCTAAGACGACTTAGAGTTTCCTACTTGGAGCTGATTCCAGGACTTACGCCATCAAGGAGACAAGGAAACATGTTCTGTTTCTTTCCAGAAAACTCAAAGATTACCCTGTCTTTTCTAGACGTTTATTTAAAATGTACGTTGAAAATGTAACCTTTTTTAGTTTATGTCCTCATTTATTATTTTAGAATGCATATAATTTCATTCTTGCTTTTCCAATCCAAAGACCTGTAAGACAAATGACAGGGGCAATCTCAAGTCCTTTGTTCCGAAGATGTTGGTTGGTCCTCCACAGCTGCCTCTATATCCAGAGTCCCTGTTTTGCCTGTGACTCGAAGGAGTAATTTGAATCTCCTGTGCCATTTGCTAGGTGACTTACTAATTCTTTTCAAGAGCCTAGATAATATTATCAGATGTTCATTCAAGTTCCCAAACCCCCAAAAACCTTGCAACTACATAAGGTTCTAAAATCATTCATGGAACATTCATTCATGGAACATTTCCAATGAACCAGGGAGGAGAGGCACAGAATCCCCAAGATTATACTACTGAGCTTAAAATTTTTATTACCTCTCTTGTAAAATTGTGGCCTGAGATATATGGACTGAAATCCACATCTACAAATTTATCTTAGTTATGATTTTCTGAGCTTGTTCCTGACTCTCCTTTTGGAGAATGCCTTTCTTCTTACTGAAAGGTAATTTGAAATCTTAGATGTGGTTAGAAAGGATCTTCTTATTTCAACCGGAGTGGTTTGGTTACTTTACTAATAAAAGTCAGTTTTTAAAATTTTTAATCTCTGAATTTCATTTTTAAACTTTTGTGTAATCTGACCCCAACTTATTTAACTTCTGTTTTTTGAAGTCTTGTATCAGCAGTGATACAAAAGAGCAGTTCCTACAAATGTTTTCTTACATTGATATTTCAAGGAGGGAGAGTAGTATAAAGTAGTACTTCCCGAATTTGGCAGCATGGTAGTCTCCTGGACTTTTCAAAAATATAAATTCCCAGATTCCCCTTTAGACCTACTAAATCAAACTACTGGGAAACAAAGCTCTGGAGTTTGTATTTTTAAAAGGCTTCTAAAGTGATCACTCATCTACAGATTACCTGTAGTTGAGTGGCCCTGTAAGCATTTTTTGGACAGAATTATTTTACTTAGAAAACCTCTGTGTTTGGACGTGAAACCATTTTAAGATGTCATGTGCCATTAGGAAGGGCCATATGACAG
This sequence comes from Indri indri, assembly GCA_004363605.1. NCBI lineage: Eukaryota > Metazoa > Chordata > Mammalia > Primates > Indriidae > Indri > Indri indri. The sequence continues at coordinate 22,469 of RJWJ010003226.1, forward strand.
GGAAAATATAGTTTTTCATTTTGTTGGTTGCCACAGTGTTAATTAAAAAAACTTTTTTTTTTTTGTCTGGGTGCAGTATCTCATGACTATAATCCCAGCACTTTGGGAGGTGGGAGGATTGTCTGAGGCCAGGAGTATAAGGACCAGTTTGGGCAATATGGAAAGATCCATCCCTAAAAAAAAAATAAAAAATTTAGCCAGGTATGGTTTTGTGCACCTATAGTCCCAACTGTACTCCCACCTGAGTGACAGTGAGACCCAGTCTCTAAAATAATACAGTATTTTAAAACAATAAAATACAGATATTTAAAATATATGTATATATATTTAAAAATATCTACTACCAGGAATTAAATCCATTCTTGGTATTTAGTTCTCAAGTATTCAGTTATGACAGGATGGGATTAAACAATTTAAAAACATGCGTGGAAGCTTGTTTATAATGAGTTTTGACCTTACATCTGCAAATCCACTTTTAACGATTGACCATATAAGCTGAAGTGATTAACTGTGCTTTGATGAATTCAGATAGTCACATATTAAAGGCATAACTATATAAAATTACTAGCATTTAAGTTCATTGATTATTAGACTTAAAATGCATAGAGTGGTCTAATTCTTGTTTGAGCTGAGCAGCAAAAGCCATAAAATAAGCTACAAACAAATAGATACATAATTTTGTCAGCAAAGTCTACAATCTTGCTAGACGGTGAGAGAATACCAAATATATTTCTTAGTATACAATGAATGTTAGCTTCCTTGAAAAGAAATGAAATCGACTGTGTGATGGTAATGACCTGAGACCTAATTCAACCCAAGATCCTGTGTTAGGATGTTGTCAGTTATTTCAAGTAGAACTTCTACAGTATGTTCTTCCTATTCTCCCTTTTTATCCTCTCTCAGGTACTTCCGGGTTCACTGTACTTTTGGCCTCAGACACATTTATCACAATATATTGTAAATGTCTGTTTGTCCATTATCGTTAAAGACTGTAAGATTCACGAGCACAGCACCGCATCCCTCTTTTTCTTAGTTGTGTTGCTATCACTCTCAATACTATCTGGCACATTGTAGATGCACAATAAATATTTGTTTAGTAACTACATGTGTAACTGAAACAAATATAATTTAATCTCACTCATATTTTATGTGGTAAAAATTAATATTGAAGTGTGACCTAAGGTCCTTTGAGGCAGATAAATAATATCTTTGTATTAATTAGCTAATCTTAACTGAACACTGATTATATGCAAAGCACTATTGTAAGAAAAAAGAAAAGAAAATATGTTTTCTGCAAGACACTTACAATTTCATTAAGGAAATAAGGCACACATATACAAAGTTAACAATTCTGAATAACACATGAAAATTTACATATGAATGAACATTATGTACTATTTTTCATAATTATATTTTATTAAATTGATAAAGATTTAACTAAATTTTAGAAGTTTATGCTTGCTTAACTATTTCTTTTTTTCCCTTTTAATTAATTAATTAATTAATTTTGAGATAGGGTCTCACTCTGTAACCCAGGCTGGAGTGCAGTGGTCTCATTTTAGCTCTCTGCAACCCTGAAATCTTGGGCTCAAGTGATTCTCCTGCTTCAGCCTCCCAAGTAGCTGGGACTACAGGCGCACACCACCATACCTGGCTAATTTTTCTATTTTTCGTGAAGATGAGATCTAGCTCTTGCTCAGACTGGTCTCAAACTCCTGGCCTCAAGGGATCCTCCTGCCTCTACCTCCCAAAGTGCTGGGATTACAGGCATGAGCCATTGCACCCCAGGGCTTGCTTATCTGTTTCTTGAGTCCATATTTGGCTGCTGTAAATATAAGAAGGTAGACTCAGAAATCTGAGAGGTTTTGAGAATTCATGTAAGTAACGTCAGAAAAATGTTTCTTTAGAAAAATAAATTCTTAGTGAAAGATGTAAGTTAAAACGACTTCTTTGCATAGATCTTAAGCAAGCTCACATGTGTATTCTGATAACAGTAATAGTCTATGACAGATCATTTTGGATTTGGCAGTGTTGAGTGAAATCATTACTGAAATATATTTGTTATAAGTTGTGTGTTTTCTTGATTCCTCAATGGGACAAAGATAATGCTATATGTTCACCAAACCATTTTATTTTTGTTTTAAGCATGGAAGATGTAGTTCCTAACTCCCTTGCAGGTGGTAGTATATCATATCGCCAGTCCTGGCCAACGGACTGTTGGTAGCAATGATGTATGCATTTTCAGATTTGGTTCATAAAAATCCCTCACTCACAATCCTCCCCCTTTCTTCTCATGGATGACGTGTGTTGAGGTGGCATCCACATGATGGAAGCAGTCTTTGTCTCTGAGTCCCTACTTGGACCTGAGTAACCCATCCATAAAACCAAACTGTCAAACGTATTCAACTGTTGCGTGAATTTCTATGCTTTAAGGTGCGAGATTTTTCTTTACTTTTTTTCTTTTGTTTTGTATTTTTGTTAAAACAATATAGCATACCTTCCCCATAATTCAGTCTGCATGCTAAGGGTAAGTAGATGTTGTCCTCCTATCACTCAGAATTTATCATATACTCTAAATCACTCTCATGTAGAAATAATATTTTCCCAAACTTTAAAGTCTTCATTAATCCTTGTCAAATTTGGCTGTAGAGTTTATTTTTATTTTATTTTATGTGCTGTTAAGAACTTTGTGAATTACTGAATGTTAAGTAAAACTTGTAGGTAGTTAAAAGAAGAGATAAATTATATAAAAATAGACTTGGAACTGCCAAAATCGGAAGATGATTACAAGAGGAAGTAACTGGCAAATTCTAAGGGAATAAAAAGTTACATTTGATAACTCAAATTGGATTTCTTTTACATTTGAGGGGTATGGACTTGAAGAGAACTACCAATGGACACTTTAGGGGGTTAATTCAATGTTTTGCATTTACTTTCCTTCCTTATGTTAAAAGTTCTAGTAAATGGAGATGTAGTTCATACAAATCATACAGCATATTTTCCTTTTCTGAATTAAAATTTAATTTAAATTAATTTTTTGAATGATTTATGCATCACATGGTTCAAAGTCCAAAAGATATAAAATTCTGTATATCGAAAAGTCTCCTTCCCACACTTGTTCCCCAGACCCTTAGTTCTCATTAGTAGCAAATAAAGCTACTGATTTCTTGTCTATTCTTGCATAGTTTTTATGCATTTGCAAGTAATGAAGCATCCGTATCTAGTCAGCTCTGCCATTGTAGCTTGAAAGCAGCCATAGTCAATACATAAATAAATGAGCACGACTGTGTTAAAACAAAACTGCATTTACAAAAATAGATGGGTAACTGGGTTTACCCTGTGCATTTGTAGATTGTCAACACCTGCCCTAAGGCATTAATTGAAATAATGAAATAATTTCTCTTCTACGAAATTAGGATGGTACTAGCTATATACTACCCTTGGGAGAATTGAGAAAATGGTCACTCAGATCATTTTCTGTATGGCTAATTCTCTTGCAAACCATAGTTAAGAAAGGCTGTGGGATCTAGAAGACCATCTTGTAATTGATGTCAACTGGTCCCTTTGGAACCTAAGGGCTTTCTCTCTGGAAATGGTAGACAGTGGTACATGGGGAACCTTTTATTTCTGTTTAGCATCTTTAGTCGGTGTCCCAGCCCTGAAAGTCTGGTTGGAAGCACATACTGCTGCCTCCTGTTTTCTTTTTCTGATTTCCTAGTATACCCCATGGCTTTATGTTCCCATGATTTAATTGATGTCAAACATATTTTTAAACAAACCTAGAGCCACTAATAGTTTTTGTAAGTGTTGTTCAGTAATGGATGGTGCACTGAAGATATTTCTTGTTGGGAGGACAGAGGGAGGCTGTGATTTCTGGGAGAAAATCAGTGGCCAAAAGATTAATGTCTAAAGCACAGTGGCATAACGTGAGGGGTTCAGGCTGGACACACAGGCTGGGCACTGTAGTCACTTCTGGGTTATGTAGGGCAGGATTAATCTATTCTGAGATTGGGAAAAACACAGTTTACTTGTCTTTCCACATTTTCCTTTCCATATTTTTACTTCCTGCAAGCCTTATGGGCTTTTCCTTGTACTTTTATATCTTTTCCAGGGGGACTTAGGGCTGAAAGAAGGAAAAGTTAAAACTTAAGCTGTTTAGTTTAGTTTCTGGTTAATGCTTCACATAATAGATTAAGCTTGAGAGAAGCTCGAAACCACTGAATGAAACCAGCTCTTGTATTGTGAACTGTAGTTATTCTTTGTCTATTTCCAGGTAGCACAAATAACGGATTGTTAGCTTTACTTTATAAAAATTCACTCCTATTTTCAAGTCATTACACAATGATCAATTTTATCCGCGTAGATTGTATTTCATCACTGTTAGAAATACTCGAAACAGTGTCCTCAGCCTTTCTTCCAAAATCAGACCAAAGAGAAATGAAGTACTTTACTCTTTAATCAGTTAAAATACAGATAGTTAGAAAAATAGCAAAGAGTAGATTGTTTTCCTGCCTATTGTAAAGCAAAATAAAATGTTTACTTATTGGGAATGCTATATCTTCTTTAAGTGTCTCTCTTTCCTCTCTCTCTCCTATCTTTTCTTCTTATTTTCCTTGATGGAATTCTTCCCTTATCTTAGCAAATATTTTTTGTTTGTTTGTTCGGCTCTTATTCTCTGAGTGGGCATGAGAGTAAGCTATCAACTCCAGCATGGGCTCTGTTTCAGGAGTAGACATTTGAAATACAGTTCTTGTCCACCGTATTTCTCCAATTCTTAACTTTACTGCCTTTTAAACACTTCACAAAATGGAAAACCCTTTTGAATAAGACCAGTTAATGCTCTGGGAGATGCAAGGAAAAGCTATGAAGAGAGGCAGGGTTTCTTTTTTTAGTATATGGCTGCTTGAAAGTTGCTATTAAATCAAGAGAACTTTTTCATTAAGTATGATTAGAGTTCAAAAAACGTCTATTTCTAACATCCTCATATGAGAGAAAACATAAGGTGGCTATATTTATATATTTATAATAAAATTCAGAGGGCAAGTACATATTTAAACCTATATTAATTGCACACATCAAAACAGAAGAAATTTATGATGGGTAAATTTCAAAAGGCCTGAGAGTTGCAACAAAGACTCCAAATTTCATGTACTTATCTAAACTCATTCGTCACAAAACCAGGATGGGAAGCTATGAGAACAGAATTTCTTGAGAGAATTCCTATCCCTTCCAGTGTCTGGGAGACTCAGAAGTTTCTTACTCAATTTACTGTTCCTCTAGTTGTAAATCAGAAATAATAGGGCACTTAAAGGAAAAGATGGGAAATTGTTTAAAATATTGAAAAAGTTATTTTGTGTTTGATGAGAATAAAGTTAAAGAATATATTATCTATCTGACACAGTTTGTCTACCACTTATATACAGATATGAATGGCAATAATTGTTATTTTCAGCATCATGACTTTGGTATAATGTAATGAGCAGTATAGTTGCTTTTGAAGTAGTTCGATTGATTTGGTAGATTGGTTATGCTTTGGGTAACAAAATAAGAGCATGGGGTTTTGGCAGTTATTCCATAGATGTGTCGGGGAGATTTTATTTCCCTTCTCTTCTTTACCATCTGGCATGACAATATTCTTAATTAATGGTGAAGTGCTTCCCATTTCCAGTTAATTCAGTGTTGGGTAAGATGAGCTAGGGGGTGAACAGAGCCCCATCCAAGTATTTTGAACCACATAATAGTTTTTTCTGCTTTCCTGAAAAACCATTTCTAGTAAACTTAAAATTCTGAAGGACTATAAATGTTTTCAAGCAATAACAGCCAGCCCTATTTAGCAACTATCCCAGGCAGTGTGTTACACATTTATATACACTATCTTTTATCCATTCATCAATCCAGCAAAGAAGGTCTTTTTTATCCTCATTTTTCAGGGAATACACAAAGGCTCAGAGAACTTAAGTAATTTGTGCAAGGTCATATAATTAGGAAAAATGGGAACAGAGATTCAAACCCAGATTTGTTTGTTTCTAAATCCCATGCTGTCTTCTCCAACTTAGTGAGCCATTTAATTTAATTTTATTTTTTGAGACAGAGTCTCACTCTGTTGTCTGGGCTAGAGAGCCGGGGCGTCAGCCTAGCTCACAGCAACCTCGAACTCCTGGGCTCAAGTGAACCTCCTGCCTCAGCCTCCAGAGTAGCTGGAACTACAGATGCGTGCCACCACACCTGGTTAATTTCTTTCTATTTTTAGTAGAGACAGCAGTCTCACTCTTGCTCAAGCTGGTCTCGAATTCCTGACCTCAAAGAATCCTCCTACATCGGCCTCCCAGAGTGCTAGGATTACAGGCGTGAGCCACCACACCCAGCCATAGTAAGCCCTTTTAAATGTTTAGTATTCTGACTTGACAGTAGCATGCCTGTCTGGGTATGGCAGGGAGCCATCTTTATTAAATCTTGCTTGGAATGAACAGAATAGGGCAAGGACAAGTACAGATGAATTGAATCTTTCACATGACTGGAACTCTGTAGCTGGCGGCAAAGGAGCCCTAAGCTATGATTCTCACCAGATGTGGGTGAGGCATCTTTGGCAGAACCATGGATTCCCTCCTGTCGCTATAGTGCTGTCAGCAGTGACTGTGATGGGTTAATGTCTATCTATAGGATTTATAAATAACAGAAAATTTAACTTTTAGGGAAAAATGGACACAGAATGACAATTTTTCCTGGATGCTTACACATTATGGATTTACACAGTACTAGCACCAGAGTTTTACAAAAACTCATGTCTTTGTAAACTGTATTGCTTCAGAGGACTTAAACATTTGTGTCTTAAAACCCACCGAAGCAATGATATTTCCATCTAATACAAACATTTTAAAATTTCTGCCTTGAGGCTATAAAAATATATAGCGTTTTTTCTCTTTCATGTTTATTTCAGATACAGAAGCAATAATACAGTTAATTATAGTTTTTAATTATCATGTGTTAGGATAATTAAGGCATATAAATGATCATGTATGTGTCAAACAAAAAAAAGTGATTAAAAAAATCTTTTTTCTCTTGCCAAATTGTAACACATGTAGTTTGGGCTCTTTTTGCTCTTTGTACTCTCTTGTTACCACTTTGGACATTTTTTTTTTTTTAATAATCTATTGCACCTAGCATGGTATATTGCTCTTAATAGGTATAATATTTTTGAATAAAGCTGAGTCACAAAAATGTTGCAAAGCCCTTTCTCCAGTATTGAATTTATCCATGGTTATCATCATGTCTAATCAGTAAGTACATCTTTCAACTTTCTTGATCATCCCGTCCTCTTGTTTACTGTGGGCAGATAGCTCCTGCGGATTGCTTCCTCTGTCTCCTTAGTAGGAAATGTCTGTGGCAAGGAGATCATAGGTGGCTATGAGATCATAGCTAAACAGCTTCACTTCCAAGCTCTTCCTCTGAGTAATTTTTCTTCTTTCTATTCTTTTTTCTTTTCTTTTTCTCTTCTTTTATTTGGTGTTCTTCCACTGTAATAAAAAAAAAATTAGAAAAAAGAAATGACAGTTATTGGAAAGAGTAGAGATTAACTTTCATTGTGAAAGGATTTGACCACTCACTAACTTAGCGTTTCCTGTTGGTTAGGAAAGGGCTGCACCTAGGGAAAGAGGACAGAAGAAAACCAGGCAGGAAATTTGACCACTGAGAAGAGACTACTGAACATTCATTTCTTCCTAGGTTATGTTTTTGTTCAATATCACAAAGACTAACGACATATTTTGTAAGGTATAAATTGCCTTTGAACTATGACAGCATTAAGACTGATGTTAAAATTAGCCGCATGTGAGAAACATGTCAAACATGGAGACAGAGGAAGCTGTAGAGAGCTGTTTGCTTAAAACAATGGATCATAGATTCTGGGAGCTCACTGTCCACAGACTCAGATCCCTAAGCCTGGGGGTTACTCATTTGGTCTGGTGGCCAATCTCACTCTGTTCTGGGGTCCTTGGACCTAGTGTATGAACTGTAAAGATTTCTCAGACACTAGTTAATATTTCTTGGGAGAAATGTTACACACCATTAGATTTAATTATGACTATCCTCTAGCACCTCAAGAAGTCTAGGTAAAGCATTCCCTAGGCAAAAGAACCAGTGAAAAATTGAGGCAAACTATCAAACTAAAAGACTCAGATTTTCTTTACTCTTTACCATTAACTAGCAGTATGATCTTTCACAAATCTTTGTATTTCTCTGGTTCTGTTTTTAAATATCGTAAAGAGATTGTGTTGGGTGAGCTTTAAAGCACCTTATGGGCCAGGCGTCGTGGCTCATGCCTATAATCCTAGCACTCTGGGAGGCTGAGGCAGGAGGATCACTTGAGGTCAGAAGTTCAAGACCAGCCTGAGCAAGAGTAGGACCCCCATCTCTACTAAAACTAGAAAAATTAGCTGAACATTGTGGTGTGTGCCTGTAGTCCCACCTACTTGAGAGGCTGAGACAAGAGGATTGCTTGAGCTCAGGAGTTTAAGTTTGCTGTGAGCCAGGCTGATGCCACGGCACTCTAGCCTGGGCAACACAACAAGACTGTTTCAAAAAAAAGAATAAATAAATAAAATAAATAAAGCACCTTATGGCTTTGAAATACTACTTTTATCTACTTTTTTTTTTTTTTTTTTTTTTGAGACGGAGTCTCGCTTTGTTGCCCGGGCTAGAGTGAATGCCGTGGCGTCAGCCTAGCTCACAGCAACCTCAAACTCCTGGGCTCAGGCGATCCTACTGCCTCAGCCTTCCGAGTAGCTGGGACTACAGGCATGCACCACCATGCCCGGCTAATTTTTTCTCTCTCTCTCTCTGTATATTTTTAGTTGTCTGGATCATTTCTTTCTATTTTTTAGTAGAGACGGGGTCTCACTCTTGCTCAGGCTGGTCTCGAACTCCTGACCTTGAGCGATCCACCAGCCTCGGCCTCCCAGAGTGCTAGGATTACAGGCGTGAGCCACCGCACCCGGCCCTTTTATCTACTTTGATTGCTCATACTGTCCATTTATATTATTTAGTATTGATGTCAATTAGCATTATTTATTTTCAATTATTCATTCATTCCTCAGTTATTATTGAGCACCCACATGCATCAGAAAAACTGTTCTAAATGCTTGGGATACATCAGTCAGTAAAATTGACAAAGATCCCTGCCACCTTATGATGATTGATTATATGCGTTAACTGGAGTGGGCATGGGGTGCCCAGATGAAACACTGTTTCTGAGTGTGTCTGTGAGAGGCTTTCCAGATGAGATTAGCATTTGAATTGGCGGATTGAGTAAAGCAGCTAGCCTTCCTCCATGTGGGTGGGCCTCATCGAATCCATTGAGGACCTGAATAGAACAAAAGACAGAGAAAGGAGGAATTTGCCCCCCTTTTTACATCATTGGCTGCCTTGGTTCTCAGGCCTTCCACTCAAACTGAATTACACCATCAGCTTTCCTGGGCCTCCAGCTGGCAGAGGTAGATCATGGGGCTTCTCAGCCTCCATAATCACAGGAGCCAATTAATTCCTCATAATAAATCTCCTTTTATATCCATATCTATATCCTGTTGGTTCTGCTTCTCTGGAGAACCCTGACTATTACACTGCTTCTCCCCAAATCCCCCAAATTCAATTTCTTTTTTTTTTTTTTTTAATGTTTTCTCTCTCTCTTTTTTTTTTTTTTTTTTTTTGAGACAGAGTCTCACTCTCTTGCCTGGGGCTAGTGCCGTGGCGTCAGCCTAGCTCACAGCAACCTCAAACTCCTGGGCTCAAGCGATCCTACTGTCTCAGCCTCCCGAGTAGCTGGGACTACAGGCATGCGCCACCATGCCTGGCTAATTTTTTCTATATATATTTTTAGCTGTCCAATTAATTTCTTTCTATTTTTTGGTAGAGACGGGGTCTCGCTTTTGCTCAGGCTGGTCTCGAACTCCTGAGCTCAGAATGATCCGCCCGCCTCGGCCTCCCAGAGTGCTAGGATTACAGGCGTGAGCCACCGCGCCCGGCCCAAATCCAATTTCTTATAGACAGCAAGAGAAAATAAGCAATAAAATATAAATAAGAGAAATGATGGTGTATTATATTGGCTGTACATTTTGAAGCTATATAGCCAACAAGATTCGCTGACAGTTTGGATACGGGGCATGAGAAAAAGATTTGTCTTGAGCCACCAGAAAGATGGAGTTGCCAACAACTTTGAAGCGAAGGTATCAGGTGGAAGAAGTTTTGGGAACAAGATCAGGAATCAAATTTGAGTATTAGACTGTGAAGAAGAGATGCTTAGCAGAAAAGGGGTTTAGGTTAGAGATAAAAATTTGTGAGTCATCAGCTTACAGATGGTGTTTAAAGCCGAGGAGACTGGATGAGAGAGATCACCAAGGGAGTGTGTGCAGAAAAGAGAAGAGAGGAGGACTGAGTCCCGGGCACTCCAACGTGAGGGGGAACCTACAAAGGAGACACAAAGAATGATGGGGGAGGTAAGGGGAAACCAAGAGATGTTTATGTATCTATTTCTCACTACTGAAGGAATTCAGATTTATAATCATCACTGCAGGAACACTTTGGCAGCTGTGAATGAATTAGGAATTTCACAAATTAAAGAAAAAGAATAGAATGAGAAATAATGTCACAGAATTTATTTTCCACATGGTGGGTTGAAAATAACCAAACAATAGAAATTGTGCATCTACTGCTGGACTATTTGAAAATTATTCAGAGGGAACGACTCAAGTTCATTTATATTTTGGGTAGGCAAGTTCAGGCATTAAAGCAGTTTGTTCTCAGCCCATTAAGAATTAGCCAGTTAGGGCTGGGCGCGGTGGCTCACGCCTGTAATCCTAGCAGTCTGGGAGGCCGAGGTGGCAGATTGTTTGAGCTCAGGAGTTCGAGACCAGCCTGAGCAAGAGCGAGACCCCGTCTCTACTAAAAATAGAAAGAAATCAATCAGACAACTAAAAATATATAGAAAAAATTAGCCGGGCATGGTGGCGCATGCCTGTATTCCCAGCTACTTGGGAGGCTGAGGCAGAAGGATCGCTTGAGCCCAGGAGTTTGAGGTTGCTGTGAGCTAGGCCGACGCCACGGCACTCACTCTAGCCCGGGCAACAGAGTGAGACTCTGTCTCAAAAAAAAAAAAAAAAAAAAAAAAAAGAATTAGCCAGTTAGCTGGATATTTTTATAAATTTATGAGAACATCACCACCCTCTCAGAGCACTTTGAAAATGTCACTGATCTACCAGGGAGTCAAGGGGGGTGGGCATTTCTCTGCAGTGTGTCTGATGACATGTGACCAGAAGCTGAATGTAGAGAATGAGATGTTGTACCTTATTAGGCTCCTATTGTTGTCCAGGAAATAGTAACACTAATTCCAATTTACCCTAAATACCAATATGCTATTTTTTTTTTTTTTTTCTTTTTTTGAGACAGAGTCTTACTCTGTTGCCCGGAGTAGAGTGCTGTGGTGTCAGCCTAGCTTACAGCAACCTCAAACTGCTGGGGTCGAGCAATCCTACTGCCTCAGCCTCCCGAGTAGCTGGGACTACAGACATGCGCCACCATGCCTGGCTAATTTTTTCTATATAGATTTTTAGTTGTCTAAATAATTTCTTTCCATTTTTAGTAGAGACGGGTCTTGCTCTTGCTCAGGCTGGTCTTGAACTCCTGACCTTGAGCAATCCACCCACCTCGGCCTCCCAGAGTGCTGGGATTACAGGCGTGAGCCACCGTGCCCGGCCCCAATATGCTATTTTTTTAAAGTAGTTTTCAGAATTATTTAAAAAAGACTCTGAGATATAAACAAAGAAAACTGAAAATTGTTACTATATAACCATCTTATCCTTGGGATTGGGACTTAATGTCCCTCTTTCCCTTAAATTGCTGTCCTCAAACATTTCTGGGAAATGTTCTTCAGTTTGTGCAAAGAATTATTGGTGCTACTTGTATCCTCTTTGTTCCATTAGAGATTCCAAGAACAAAGTTTGAGCTTTGATGCCTACTGATTTATGTATACTTACCTAAAGCCAAACAATTTTTTAATTAAATATTTTGAGTCCTGTACATGCCTATTTGCTTTTTTTTCTTTTTTCTTTTTTTTTGGAGACAGGGTCTTGCTGTGCTGCCTGGGCTAGAGATCAGTGATGTCATCATAAATCACTGCAACCTCAAACTCCTGGGCTCAAGCGATCCTCCCACCTCAGCCTCAGGAGTAATGGACTACAGGCATGGGCCACCACAGTGGCTAATTTTTTCATTTTTTGTAGAGATGGGGTCTTGCTTTGTTGTTCAGGCTGGTCTCAAACTCCTGGCCTCAAGTGATCCTCCTTCCTCAGCCTCCCAAAATGTTGGAATTATAGGCATGAGCCACCATGCCTGGCCTCATTTACATTTTAAAAGGTACATTTGGGTAAAGTTAAGCAGGCTCTGAGCCTTTTAACCCAATGTAGAGTGTCCAAATGTTCAAACAAAACAGTGACAAAGTCCTTTGGGATAAGGCAGAATTCAATCTGGCTTTGTTGTCTTGGAGTCTCTACCTAGAAAGCCTTACCACTAGCATTTAGATACAAAAGAAAAGGAACTGTAGTAGCTGAAGTGTGAAAAAATTTTCAAGATAACTGGTTTTCAATCCAGGAATGGTAAGAAAAAGCACTAAAATTCCAGAAGAAAGTATGCATAAAAGCTAAAATATGTTTTCAAAAGTGAGCAAATATTAATCTCTTTCTTTTTGGTTTTTTGTATCCCCAAATCCTAGGGCTTCTAACAACAATTCCTATCATTGATAGTAGAATGTTAACCACCATGAGGAAATGTAGTTACCAACGTTTCTGGAAACATGTCTTCGATACATTCTTTCAGCTGTAAGATGAGTAGGCCCTGGGAATAGCTTCTGGGTAGCTCTTGAACGGCATTTTCAGTATCTCTGAGGATATTTTATATATAACCCATTCTGTAAAACTGCAGCCACAAAAGCTGTAACAGCCACAAAGGCTGGCAGGTGGGGGTTGGTTTACTGGGCAAATATTTAGCAAACATCCTTCAACTAAGACTTAGTTCCTGGAAAACTGTGTCATAAAAATAAATTCTATTACTTTCCTCAAATCTGTAAAGTTAGGGTTATAATTTTTAGATGTAAACTTGATATTGGTTTATTATACATCCTTTCCTAAAAGTGCCTGGTCTCCTGACCATCTCAGATGGGAAATCATAGTTTATGTGGTCTTTAGGGACAACCACTATCCCTCATAATATATTATTTTGCTATCTACAAATCGAAGTTTGGGATGGGATTTAGGAAGCTCAAAGGATTTGTGCTATCTTTAGCCATGACATTTAATAATTTATTCCAAATGATAATCCGTTTCTACTGCTGTAAGAAAGTGATTCTTAAAATTCTCAGAACAGGTTTTCTTTTGTTAAAGATATATATATATATGATATGCTTAAATATTATGTAAATATGCATATTTTATAATGAACATTGGGTCTGTATCTCAACTCTATCTCAATAGCAAAGAAAACATATTAATATTTAGTGCCTAGATAAATAATTCTTTGAATATGATTAGTATTTTATAGTTTCCAAAGTTCACTTGAATGCACCATTGCATTGATTCTCAAAGCAGGCTTAGTAAGTAGTGTTATCTCCATTATACAGAGCACGAGATTGAGGCTTTACAAATGTTTGACGATAGACCTTGAACTTCAGAGTTAGTTAAAAAGGTTTTGAGAAATGAAGTGTAAACCAATAAAAATGGCTAAAGAAACCCATTTTTAACTGCTCTTGTCATAGCGGAATCTTTCTTCTTTTACTAAATATTAGAAGATTATTTGTACTACTCAGGGAATTAAAAAACCAAAAAACCCAAAACAAACAAAACCTTCAGGAGCAGCTGATGATAGCAAAGATTGTTTAATTTTGTTCATGGCTGTTAATCTCTTCTTTTCCAAGCACACAGTACTCCAAAAGTACCCACAGCACTTTATTTTTATAGTTACTCCAGTGAGCCCAGCTAAGGCACATCCCCTTGAGATCTCACTGTCTTAGTTCTCATTCTGATTCGTAGGTTCATTAAGTGGAATGCAGGATTCCCAAATGAGACTTTTCTTATTTGCATCTCAACACTCAAGGAAGTAAACTGTTAGTAGGTCTTATTTCTCCTGACATCTTTTGTCCTCTCTTAAACAGAGTACGAAAACCATATTCTTCAATTGACTGGCTAAGTGCTGGATTTCCAATCATATGAAATTCATTATGTAGTATCTAGTTCCACCTTTTGTGGCTGTTTTGCTATCTTTCATAAGTTTTCTTATACTCATCAAGTGGCTTTTTCTGCATTAAAAAATACTTTATTGGGAATGTGGCATATTCTCATATGAAGAACCAATGGCATCTAGCAGCTACATTTACCAACCACAAATGAAACTGCTGTTTGTCTTGGAGGCCAGGCAGAGAGCTGGCCAAGCTGCGGTCACTGGTCTGTAATAACTCAATGGTGGGCAGTCTTGGGAGTCAAGCATGGAATGTCTTTTGTCCTCTAATCATATAATGTTACATCACCCTAGGGAGTGGTGAGAAAGTCTTGATGTGAATTACAACTCCCACACTATTAGTCTTAACTCTCAGCTGGGACTCTGTCCCCAACTTTCTTCATAGTTAGCTGTACTTTTAATTTTTATTTTTAGAGCCACCATTCTTACTTTGCTTTTCAGCAAATGGTGGGTAAGCAGGGGAATTCCATATACTCTGGTGACGGGAAATGATGTCTGGAATTCTTGTAATTTCTAAGTTACTAAAGCAGTACTGTGAGAGTTAATTTAAAAAATTTTTATGTTATAAAGAAAACTGCTTCTCTATTTCACATTTCCCAAGATTTTTCTGTATAAGTAGCTACAGGGAAATTCATATAAATGAATTGAAAGTAGCTGTAGAGGTGAATAATTTGTTTATTTCAGCAAGATTTATCACATATTTTTCTAAAAAATTTGAAGAGCACAGTTTTGCATATTGCCAATTTTCCATTTAGAAATTTGATATCCGATAAGTGCATTTTGTTGAAATGGTTACTGTAAGCAAACTATTATAATGTCTTTTAAAATTATCCTGTATCTATAGATATTCACTTTTTCATAGACAAAGAACTTTAGTTAAACTTTGCAGTACTTTTTATATATTTTATTGTCATTTCTATATTGGTTTCTTTGATATTTGACATGAGAATTCAGAATTTTGTCCTTCGATGCTGAATTAGACAGTATTCTTTTTACATTTATGTATCTCTTCTATAGTATTTATTTTATATTGCTTAAGAGATAAAGTAGTGTTTTATGTGCTTTTTTTTTTTTTTTTTTTTGAGACAGAGTCTGGCTCTGTTGCCTTGGCTAGAGTGCCGGGGAGTCAGCATAGCTCACAGCAACCTCAAACTCCTGGGCTCAAGCGATCCTCCTGCCTCAGCCTCCCGAGTAGCTGGGACTACAGGCATGTGCCACCATGCCCGGCTAATTTTTTCTATATATATATTTTTAGTTGTCCAGATAATTCCTTTCTATTTTTAGCAGAGACGGGGGTCTTGCTCTTGCTCAGGCTGGTCTCAAACTCCTGACCTTCAGCGATCCACCTGCCTCAGCCTCCCAGAGTGCTAGGATTACAGGCGTGAACCACCGCGCCCGGCCATATGTGCTTTTAAAAATTCATTTTTTGGCCAGGTGTGGTGGCTTATGCCTGTGGGAGGCCACAGCAGGAGCCTCTTTGGGAGGCCAAGGTGGGAGGATTGCTTGAGACCAGGAGCTCAAGACCAGCCTGAACAAGAGCGAGACCTGTTTCTACAAAAAAATAGAAAAATTGGGGGGTGGGGGGTGGAGAAAAATTAGCCAGGTGCAGTTGTGTGCACCTGTTGTCCCAGCTACTTGGAAGTCTGAGGCAGGAGGATTGCTTGAGCTCAGGAGCTTGAGGTTGCAGTGAGCTATGATGACACCACTACACTCTAGCCTGGGTGACAGACTTGAGACCCTGACTCAAAAAAATCATTTTATAATTTACATGGAGTAAAATTCACTTTCTCAGGTTGATAGGACCATGAGTTTTGACAAATGTAAGGACAAATGCATCATCATCATCAAGATACAGAACAAGACCCGCTTGTGGAAAAATTTCGTTGTGCTATTCCTTTGTAGTCAAACGTTCTTCCTACCCTTAATGCCTGGCAGCCACTGTTCTGTTTTCTGTCTCTACAGCTTTGCCTTTCCAGAATGGCATATATTAATAAGTGGAATCATTCAGTATGTAACCTTTTGAGTTTGGCTCCTTTCACTTAGCACAGCCATTTTCAACTGCGAACAAACTTGGCCTCCCCGGGGAACATTTGGCAATGGCCGGGGACATTTTTGGTTGTCACAACTGGGCAGAGTTGGGGAGTACAGCACGATCTAGTGGGAAGAGGGCAGGGATGCTGCTAAACATGCTACAATGCAGGCTGGGAGCGGTGGCTCACGCCTGTAATCCTAGCACTCTAGGAGGCCGAGGCGGGCGGATTATTTGAGCTCAGGAGTTCGAGACCAGCCTGAGCAAGAGCGAGACCCCGTCTCTACTAAAAATAGAAAGAAATTAATCGGACAACTAAAAATATATAGAAAAAATTAGCCGGGCATGGTGGCGCATGCCTGTAGTCCCAGCTACTTGGGAGGCTGAGGCAGAAGGATTGTTTGAGCCCAGGAGTTTGAGGTTGCTGTGAGCTAGGCTGATGCCACGGCACTCACTCTAGCCCGGGCAAAAGAGTAAGACTGTGTCTCCAAAAAAAAAAAAAAAAAAACCAAAAACAAAAGAAACATCCTACAATGCATAGGATAGCCTCCTACAGGAAAGAATCATCTGGCCTAAAACAATAGTGAGGTTGAAAAACACTAACTTAGCATAACACATTCGAATTTCATTCATATCATTGCATATATCAATAGTTTGTTCCTTTTATATTGCTTAATTGTATTCCATTGCGTGAATGTATCATAGTCTGTTTATCCATCTACCTGCTAAAGAATATTTGGGCTATTCCCACCTTTTGGCAATTATGAATAATGGTGTAAATGTTTGTGTGTATGTTTTTGAGTGAACCTACTAATAAGTACCAGGAGTGGGATTGTCTGGTCATATAGTAAGTGTATGTTTTACCTTTATATTAATAAGAAACTCCCCACTGCTTTCTGGGATGGCTGTACCATCTTGCATTCCCACCAGCAACACATGAGAGTTCCATTGTTCTGCTTCTTCAGCAGCACTTGGTATTTTGTGTGTGTGAGTGCGTGTGTATGTATGTGCATATATTTCAATTTAGTACATCTACATAGATGTGTAATTCTAATAGGTGTGTAGTGGTATCTCACCAGGGTTTTAGCTTTGTCTGTTTTGGTTGATTTTTAGAATGTTAGAATTTAATGCACATTTTCTGAGATTACAAAAAATAGTATATAAAGTGTTTAATACCTGGCACAAAGTTATTAATGCCTTTGTAGATCTTCTTTCTGTTTTTCCTTACCAAAGAGCTACTGATTCTTTCACAGTTTGTATTTTAAGAGAACACATGTGAGGATTCAATGATCTACAAAGCCCTCCAGGACACACCTGGCCCAGGCCCCTGCCTACTAAATGGATTTTGAGAAAACGAAGAGGAGGACAAATTTTAAGTATGATTAAGAGATTACCTGTAAGAGTTGCATGCATTTCTCACAGTTCACTGGGAAAAGGGACAAAGGTTTGGTGTTTCCAGGTATAGCAAGGTGCCTAGTATTAAGTTAGTTCTACAGAGGTAGCACCTGAGCACAACAGAACAAAACTATTTTTCTTGAATTCAGGTGCTTGTGAAACATTTCCCCCTACTGGCTGGCTGCTGCAATTACTTCCAAGAACTCATAAACCAAATTGTTGCCTACTCTCAAAATTTGCTATATCCTCACCTCCCAACTACCCATTATCAAATAGATTAACAACCCTTTTTAAAAACATAACTTATTGATTCCTTTATCTCCCTAAAGTAGATGTGTCAGGAGTACTGATGCAGAGAGAATGTTTTGATTTCATTTGAAACAAACCTGAAATTTGCCCTAAGAAATAACCAATTGTCTCATTCCAGTCAAGTTCATGGTTTCCAGGTGAGAGAAACAGACAGGAAGACCTCAGTCTCATTTATGGTCATGTCTTCTTAATTTTGGACATTTTGGTTTATAAAGGCAGAAGGCTTATTGTGTTCAAAGAGAACACCAAAATTGCAAAGAAATTAGTTTCGAAACTATGTGTAATCATAGAAAATCTGCAGAATGGCCAGCAATCTCAATTTGGTCTTTTGCTACTAGGTGCTTTCCTCACTTTTATGAGGTGAATAGAGAGGCTTCCAATTTGGGATCCAGTCACTTTGGCATTTTCCAACAATTTAACTGGAAACCTTGGTGCCTGCGGCCTTTGGCACCCACAGAACTATGTTGTGAAATATTAGCTCAGCATGCCCAATAGCTTACCCACATAGTACGGAAATAGCTTGGGGTGACCAAAATGTAAACCCACCTCTAATTACTAGAGAATTAGAAATGAACACAGTTCTCATCTACGTTCTGTAAGACCACACTGTTTTAGGTTCACATACCCTAATGCCGAACTTCTTCTCTGCCACCAAAAGACAATTTACCTTCAATGAAATCCAGCAAATTACAAACGCAACTGTAAGGTAGTTAAATAAACCTTCATTTGAAAATCATGTAGTCAATGCACTGGGTTTCCTTTTTTACTTTCTAGTCTCAATATTATTTTACATGTTCTCCAGGGTGGGAGGTCACTTTTATTCGCAGAGGTTTATTGCTGTAGTAAACAATTGTGGATCGTTAGTCCGTGTCTCTCTTTGTTCAAGGATACCTGAATTTAGGTATGAGGATTAATTTGGCAATGTGCCCTCAACCACACAGCTGGATCTAAGTCAATCCCTATTTCTTACTCACCTCTGACTCAGCATGTGAATGTGAGTCAGTGATCAGGCTCTCTGATCTCCTCATGCTTGCTCCTTGCTGGGACCTTGGGTACGTTGCTTCTGGGTGTTTCATTTTCCTTATCTCCCAAGTAGAGATATTACATCCCTACTTTACAATGTAGTCATGAGAATAAGATGAGGATTAAACATGTTAAGTGCTTGACGTGTAATAAATACTCAAAATATTATTATTTGAGCTATAGATATCATCAATTCTTAAAAATGCATTATTTTGCAGACAACTCAATTGTGTACAAGGGAATAATCTTGTACCGAGTCATCAAGTATAACTCCCTGAGTGTGTGCTTGTACCAGCAAATGAATTTAGTATTATTAGAGACATATATTAAATTTTTGTTTTGTATTTAATGTTTTTGGAAAAGGGTAGAGTGGTATTGCAAAAATAAATTCTTTTTTCCCACCATACGGGCAACATTTGCAGCCTCCTTGCTTGGTTTTGCCTCACTACTGTGGACTGCTGTAAGGTTTATATCTTATGGCTACTGGTTGACTGAATTGTGAGCCTGGCCTTGAGAAAACAGTAGGGATCATCATAAATGGCAAACATGCTTTTTGCTGTCTGATTAACATGCAATCACTGCAGTGATGATTTTCTTTATGAACAAGCATCTTTTTTTCTTTTTTTTTGGACAGGGTCTTTCTCTGTTCCCCAGGCTAGAGTGCAGTGGCATCTTCGAAGCTCAATGCAACCTCCAACTCCCAGGCTCAAGTGATCCTCCTGCCTCAGCCTCTGGAGTGGCTGGGACTACAGGTGCGCACCAGCACACCTGGCTAATTTTTCTATTTTCTTGTAGAGATGGGGTCTCACTCAGGCTGATCTTGAACTCCTCACCTCAAGTGGTCCTCCAGCTTCAGCCTCCCAGAGTGCTAGGATTACAGGTATGAGCCACCGCGCCTGGCCTATGAACAATCTTTAAATTGAATCTTTTTGCTGTCTGATTAACATGGAATCACCGCAGTCGTGATTTTCTTTATGAACAAACATCTTTGAATGTTCATGGTTGGCAGACAGATAAACCTTGTAAAGCAAATCAATTTGTTGTAAGATCAGAAATTTACTCGCTTTACACTCATCTGATTTCATAGTTTTTGAAATTAAAATATCATTTTTAATTTTTAGTTTTCAATTAAATTTCTTTCAAAATTCCAGTGGTGCTGAGTGGGGAAATGTATCCACTGTTGCTCCCTTATACAGGCAATTTCCTGCCTGGATGGCTCCATTTCATCTCCTTGCATCTCCTCTTGCCCCATCCACCATTGCTTATGCTGGAATCTGAAGGATCTTTGTATGTGTGTATGCATGTGGGTGTGTGTATGTGTGTGTGTATGTATATATGTATGTATATGAATATATATGCAAAATCATGTCTATTCCCTGCTTAAAACCATTAACTGTTGTCCCTTTGCACATGGGATAAAATCCTGACTTGGCCTCTGGCCCCCTTACCTCCCTTGTCCCAGCCACTCTGCCTGACCCTCTGTGATCAAACCACACTTGGCATCCTTTTAAGTTCCTTGTGCCCCTTCCATGGAATGGCCTTCCCATTTAGTCTGTCCACAAGGGACATACCAGCTGTTTTTGCCCCCTTCGCCACTTTGCCTTGCCCTAATCCTCATCATTGTTTATCAGCTTAAATGCTCTTTGATCAGACGTGTTGTTCTTGGTCTCTTACATGTGGTTAAATCCTCCTATTGACTATTACCTATTTTAGCAGTAATGTGTTGCAAATTCCTCCTACAGTTAAATTTTATATGTATCTATCTGTTTAGAGTTTACAAAATAC
>RJWJ010003226.1:43383-89351 GCA_004363605.1 Indri indri
TACAGGCATGTGCCACCATGCCCGGCTAATTTTTTCTATATATATTTTTAGCTGTCCAATTAATTTCTTTCTATTTTTGGTAGAGACGGGGTCTCGCTCTTGCTCAGGTTGGTCTCGAACTCCTGAGCTCAGGACGATCCGCCCGCCTTGGCCTCCCAGAGTGCTAGGATTACAGGCGTGAGCCACCGCGCCCGGCTTACAAAATACTTTTACATTTTTCATTGGATTCTCCAAACCTGTGACATTGGTTGGGAGTAGAAAGATCCCTGTGTTATCCTTTATCTAGGAAGCAGAGTTAAGTACCTTTCTGAACCATCATCTACAATGATTTCTTGGTGCTTAATATTAATATTTCTTCCTAACACTTATCATAGCTGTAATAAAATTGTTATGTGGCTGGATATTCAACATCCCCAATGTTACGTTTGTAAGCTTTATGAGGGCAATTTTGTTCAATAAAGCATAATCAACATCTGCCACAGAAACTGTGTGCTAAGCTTTTAATAAATATTTGTCAAATACATGATTAAATGACATGTTCAGCACTGTGTTGTCAATGTCCAGAATATAGCAGATGCTCAATAAATATTTGTTAAACGAATAAATGGGTATTTGGTCACTTCAGAAAGAAAAGGGGGGCTACGTTAGTGCAGAACTAGCTGCAGTGAATCACAGTGACAGGCCCCTGTGAGGATGATGAAAGCCCACAGAGAAAATGTAAGGACGGTTATGTAATCATCAACTCTCTAGAGCTTTTTCAGTGCAGAATTTTTTCAAGGTTGGCTTATTTAGGGAGTGCAGAAAGCATTCCACTTGTATCAAGATATAAGGTTCTGTTACTTGCTGGCTATGCAGCTTCAGAAAGTGTGATAATATGTTTGAAACACAACGCTACCTATTGTAAACAACTGAGTGTACATCATAGTTCATGGCTCTGTCTCCGAGATAGCACGTTAAATGGAAAGGGTAATGTGATATAGTTAAAGCGTGATAAAACCTTTCCTTGTAAGGGGTTGGAGAAACTCTTTCACATCAGATCAGCACTGAAAGATTATGTGTTCACTGAAATGTGCAACAATTTTGCCTCGTGAGTATTTAAAAGATTGTGGTCAGGGCAGTGAACCTGCCTAGTCAACAGTGACATACTTCGTGACCAGCCGTTTGGTGAAGTAACTATGGAGGCGTTTACAGGCCTCGTAAGAGATGCCTGGGCCTGAGTTGTGCCTGTTGTGACAATTGCTGTATGTTCAATGCAGTTTTGTGTTTGTTCAATGTTTCTTTCTTTTTTTTTTTTGAGACAGAGTCTCACTCTGTTGCCTGGGCTAGAGTGAGTGCCGTGGTGTCAGCCTAGCTCACAGCAACCTCAAACTCCTGGGCTCAAGCGATCCTACCACCTCAGCCTCCCAAGTAGCTGGGACTACAGGCATGTGCCACCATGCCCGGCTAATTTTTTCTAGATATATGTTTTTAGTTGTCCAGATCATTTATTTCTATTTTTTAGTAGAGACGGGGGTCTCACTCTTGCTCAGGCTGGTCTCGAACTCCTGACCTTGAGCGATCTACCCGCCTCGGCCTCCCATGTTCAATGTTTCTTTAAGGATATAGCCACCCAAATTCTAGAATTTATAAGTGTGCCTGGAACAAATTTTTCATTTTTGCTAGTTAGCAAATCTTTCCAGATCAAAGGAAGTGTGCTTTTTCTGAAGAAGAAGTACTATAATGTCTCCTACAGGGTTGAGTGGCAGGTACTCAACAAATACTTCTTACTGTCAAGGTAGCACTCAGTGCCACCCAAAACCCCAAAACCAGACCAAACCAAACCAAAAACCTCAACAAAAACAAAACCATAAATGGTTTGTAAGTCACTGTAGAAGTAAGATTACTTCAACAAAACTCCGCATGTTTGGAGTTGAATAAACAGTATGTGTAGGACAAATGCCAAAGAGTATTCTGTTGATAACAGCAAACACATCAACCCAGGAGAGGGTAGACCCTTTAACTATAGCAGGTTGTGACAGTGACAGGACCACAGGCAACAACACCCTTCACATAGCAGATTACAGACACAAACCAGTCTTAACAGCAACAAAGTAACAATACAATAATAAAATGTTTACAATAGGTAGTGTTGTGTTTCAAACATATTATCACATTTCAATTCTCACAATAGCTCTGTGTGGATAATTTATTGTCTTCATTAATTTATAAATGAAGAAAGTGAGCCTTGGAGCATTTATGTAATCTGCTGCAGTCACACTGCAAGTAAAGAGTTGGGACAGGATTCCAACTCAACCCTATCTGACTCTAACACATGCATTCTAACTATGATTTTTCTATTGACCCCTCCATGTACTCTCTTCAGGTAGAAAGTGCGTAGGGCCTTTTGGTCACATCGACACAGTTGGCCTACAGCAGCTGAAACATCTAGAGGAATTCATAACAGACATAAAATTGTGAAACCCAACTAAAGAATTCCAAGATAACTTAAAATTATGCTAATCTGGATTGGGGTCCACCAGCCTTGGGTTTAGTTTCTCTCTTTAGAGCTCTGTGCATCATGAAGTCTGGCAGTTCACCTGGCAGTTCCCACAGCCACTCCGGAAGGGAGTGTCTGGCACAGAGATGTTGGAAGGCTACTGTTTGTCAAGAGGCTGGACACACCTTTGATGAAGGATCATTACCTCCTAGAATATCCTTATAATTCCCTGATGGGTCACTTCCATTTTATCACTTCCTACTGGTCATTAGACCAGACGACTTTCAAACACAGGGCCTGTGTGCAGGTGGACAACAGTATAATCCAGGCAGGAAATAGCTGCTGCGGCTTCATCACTGTGTGCTGCTCTCTGAAGATACAAAGAGGTAGTTACACTAATCTCTGCTAAACTGATACTACAGCTTCACAGTGTGAAATTCAAAAACTACAGGACAATGAAATGGATGGAAAATAATTCTTTATAATTCAAGAAAATGCAGGGAAGAAGCAATCTGGATAATATAAAAAATGGAAATACACAGAATCATTTATGTTTGATTACAGTTGTAATCCTATTAAGCAGTTATATTACTTTTTATATTACTTGGGCATGCATTATATAATTTCCCAGCAGGAAGACCTATCCTAGTTATATTTTATTTAGCTGATATTAAGATACATTTTCAATTCAAGGATATATCAAACCTAGACATTATAGAAAGGTGGTCAAATATACACTGAGTACCATCACGGAGAGCCTGTCTATACTGATTTATGTTATTCTGAATTAATTTTTGCTGTGTGTCAGTGAGTTTTCAAGAAGGAGGTTTATGAACAGCCCATGTATTATCTTTGTGTCCAAATTGGCCTGTCATGGTGGTTCTGCTAATTCACAAATGCATGTGATTTTATAGGCAGGATCCCAATGGGCATTCTTTGGTGATTCTAGACTTAGTATAGTAAAAATATCTACCTCATAGGTTTAATCTTAGGATTAAATGAATAATATAGATAAAGCAGTATAAACTATTATTAGGTAGAAAGTGGTGGCAAGAACTACAGAATGAGTGAGAAAGATAATGCATTATGCAAATGAATTTGGGACTCATATGTTGAGCTTGCCCAAAGAAATAAGCTGTAGCTATTTATAAATTCATTCAGTAATAAGTTAGTGAAAACCACTCATGTCCCACATAGTGTTCTATGTGGTAGGATAGCAGTGATTTAAATAGACCAAATTTCTGCATGGAGCTTACATTCTAGGTGACATGCAAAGTGTTCTTTCTTATTCTCTTTAAAACATTGCTTTTGCTGGTTTACTATCTTATTTTTGGCTTTTCAAGGACAGGTTTCATATAGAGATGAAGAATTTAATTTTTATGTGAGCAAGAATTATCATCTTGTACTTTTCTACCTGTTTTATCTCTCCTATGAGACTCTAAGCTTAAAGGCAAGACTGGCAATTGGTTAAATTGGTTAATTTTTGATTTTTGCCCATGCCTAGCACAGTGCAAACAGCATGAAGTAAAAGTATACTTGCTGAATGGTCAACCAATTCCTGTAACAAATCATGAAACTCTGTCTCATTATTTGGTAGTCACCTTTCCTTCTCATGCAACAATAATTAGTAGTACACGGTGGTAAAGACAAAGATAAGCACTAGATTAGTGATATATAAAGATGTGCTATACAAGTTCCACAGGGAATGTGCTTATTTTGGGTTAGTGTGATTAAAGAAGAGAGGGAATGAAATTTAGCTTCGAAGAATAAGTAAGATTCAGGTAGAAGAGGAGGAAAAGGGCATTATTTGTAGATAAAGGAAAGTTTTCTACTTGGAAGAATGCTCAAGAGCCTTGGAAATTTTCATTTTATTCTGGAGGCAAAGGTAAATTAGTGAAGGTTTCTGCCTGGGAGATTGACATGTAGTTTGTGAAAGTGGTCTTGCCAGCTATTGTTTGAATTTAGTTTTGTGATCTGTGCTTGGTTAATGAGTCATGTGGTCCTGTCTACTGGATTGCCATCCCGCCTTACAAAGAAGAACAAACAGAATACAAAGTATTGGGTATACATGACCTGTAGTGAGGCTGTGCATGAAAATTTCATTTCAGTTGCACACACACGGGTAAATGCATTGTGGGTGTGGGAGGGAGATCTGGAAGTGGGTTTCAGCCAAAAAACTTCCAACACCACTGAACTAGAGACCCTAATGAGATCCTTTACTAGTGAGTATTTGTTTTTTTTCTCTAAGCCAGAAACAGTTGTAATCCTACTAAGCAGTTATATTACTTTTTATCATATTCATACTAGATTGTCATATATGGGGACTAGATTGTGTTTTGTCAAAGACAAAACAAACAAAAAAAGGAAGCAGTAAGAAGATTGATTTTATTCGAGCTGTTGCCATAAGGAGAGCACCTCGAATCCAGAGATCACAGGACCTTGTCAGGGTAGTCTTAGACTATTACAGGAAGGAGTAGAAAATTTATAGGTGTCAGCCAGTAGATTTAAAAAAAATATTATAGGTGGGGTGATTTACAGTTGGGATTGTTTTGCAATCAGGGGGAGTCTTATTCAGATAGCTGTATGGCAAATGTTTAGCTCTTTATCTAGTTGGTTTCAGGGGGCACAAACAGTTCAAATCTCAGCTAAATCATTCCTCAGACAAAGAACAGGGAATTGTAAGGTCTGTGTCTGTCCTTGTCTGTAGCCTCAGGCAAAAAAGGAAAGGTTTGTGTTTGCTCCTGTTTCAGGTAAACGAAGGAGTCACCCTGACTCTTTCCGAGGTCATGAGAAAGAGGGGACAGTGAGTCTTATCTAAGCCCCAGGGGGAAAGGTAGTAGTTCTTTTCAGTAGTCTGTTTCCTGGACCACAAGAGTGGAGAGATTTCAGAAAACAAAAGGTTGAGGGAATTTCTTAACTATAGCTGTTTTCCAGAAGCACATTGAGCTCAGGTAAAGTTCAGTGTTGTCAGTTTTCTCCTGGCTTTAAAGAAAGCAAATGACTCAATTTCTGGTCCACTTCCTACAGGTGAGTAGAGTTAAGACCATGCCCCCAGCTAATTTCTTGGATGATAACTGATGGTGGCTAACACAGCTGAGCACACAACCTCTATTAGTAAACTTCTTTCTAACTTGAGAATAAATGGTACTGGAAAAAGTCATTTAAAGTGAAATCTACTTGAGTCAGGACAAAATTTAAGACAAAATAGTGAAAAAAAGTTAATGAAACTTTACCTTCAAACTAAAAATGATGAAAGTAAAATTACTGTAATATATTGCTCATTTAATAAAATACAGTTTGTAATTCCAACTATAAGCTAATTTTAGATGAAGAATGGATGAGATGTTGTCTGGGTGGTTGAGGGGCATCAATTTTCTGACACGTTTCCATCATGGCTCCATACTTTAAATACTCTTCTTGTTATTTGGATTTTCATAGCACAGTTTTGTAGAGGATACCATTAGCAAAAAATATTCAAGGCATCATCAATTTTCTAAGATGTCCTTCTATCCTTTAACATTCACTTCATTCTTTTTTGAGATACATGGGTATCCTTCTCTTCTTTACTGGAGAGCTGGCCTAATTCTATTAAGTGCTCATTTGCCAATAACTTTGCCTAAGGGATTCCAGCAACCCAACTTTACCTTCCCTTATATCAGATATGAATCTTTTTTAAGGTTTGTCATATCACCATGCAATGGATTTGTATTAATTTTATTGTATAATATTGTTAAATATTTAAAGCAAAGACATTGACCTAGCGTGTGGGTTGAGTACAAATTGTATTGGTTTTGCGGTAAGTACCTTCCTTTATGATCACCGTTATTGCTCTATCTGAATTCCTATCCAGGGCCCAGCACTGTGGCGCACACCCATAGTCCCAGCTACTTGGGAGGCTGAGGCAGGAGGATCACTTGATCCCAGGACTTCAAGGCTGCAGTGAGCTATGATTGCACCACTGCACTCCAGCCTGGGTGACAGAGTGACAGACTCTGCCTCAAAATAAGAAACAAAAATATATTCCTAATTAGGAAGACTTCAAAAGAGAAAACTCCGACAATAGCTACACTTCTGCATTTTATATGCTTTATTTCATTTAATACTCACTTCAACTTAGTGACGCAGATGCTGTCACTATCCTCAGTATGCAGATGAGGGAATGGAGGCTTCAAGAATTTGTGTAATTTTCCCTAAGTCAGAGTTACCCCATGGCAGAGCCAGGACATGAACCCAGGAGTGATTAAGAACAAAGTTTGTCTCTGTGCTGAAATGGTACACTAGCCTCCTTCTCCCCACCAAGCCAACCTATTTTATTTTCTACCCTTATTTTTCTTTTTGCCCGGATTTCTTTATCTACTCATTAGAAATTAAGTTGTATCATATTAAATCTTATTTAGCCAATCTGAGTCCTTTGTAGGAATAAAGAGAACTATATATGCAATCTTTTTAAAAGCGAGTATCTTTTTCAAGGTAGTCTGCAGCTGTGTAGATTCTGTGCACACGTTCTGCAGTCCCATAAACTAGAGATCACGTCTGGCTCTCTGGCTTATTAGCTGGGTGATCTAAGGTCAAGTTTGAAGCTTTAATATTCTGGCTTGTGTTGGCTCACGCTTGTAATCCTAGCACTCTGGGCGGCTGAGGCGGGAGGATCGCTCAAGGTCAGGAGTTCGAGACCAGCCTGAGCAAGAGTGAGACCCCTGTCTCTACTAAAAATAGAAAGAAATTATTTGGACAACTAAAATTCTATATAGAAAAAAATTAGCTGGGCATGGTGGCACATGTCTGTAGTCCCAGCTATTCGGGAGGCTGAGGCAGTAGGATCGCTTGAGCCCAGGAGTTTGAGGTTGCTGTGAGCTAGGCTGACGCCACGGCACTCTACTCCAGGCAACGGAGTGAGACTCTGTCTCAAAAAAAAAAAAAAAAAAAAAAAAAAAAAATTCTGGCTTGTGAAATAGTGAGAGTATTATGACTTATGGGATTGTTTTAAGATTAAACACATTAATACCTCTAAAGTGCTTAGCATTGTGCCTTTTACATGGAAGGCACCTAATAAACATTTCCATCATTGTTTTTATGCTGACAAGTAGACGAGGCGGCCAGCAAACAGTGGACTGCACTAGGATAAATCGGCCCTGCTTCACTCTAAGTGCCACTACTGCTGTGTAACTTTCAGTTTCTTCAGTTTTTAAATCATCAAAATGAGACAACTATTCTGTTTTCCAGGTTGAGTGGATTCCTAAAACTTTCTTTGGAAAGGTACCATCTAAAATTAATTCTTTAATGATCAAGTTACAAATACTTTATCTTATTATTTTGAAGATAGATAATATAGCATTAAACTAGGTACCTATGTGTCTCAAAGGAAAGCGATGATGGTCTCGAGATGGTTAGTGTGAGTGGTTGTGTAATGCTGGAACGTGTGAGTGTGACACGAAAGTCCTCGGGGATAATGTGCTTGAATACACACAGTGTGTCAGGTGAAGCTTCCCTGAACAATCCAGAAGGTCTGTTTTGGGTGACATGATTTTCTACAGTGACAAAATTCTATTTTTATTTGGACCCAAATATGTGAATAAGAACTATATTTTAAGTGTCAACTTTAAATTTTAAAACCTATTTTATGGTCCTGAACAAAACAAGCATACTTAAGTATCTCTGAAAGATCAAAGGTACATGATCTATGTGAATTCAGTTAGGAATTGAAATAGCCAGAGGTCACCTTCCAGTGAAGATCGTTGCATCTACAGTCTTTGGAAAGCTTTCTCTGGAGACTCCTTATGGTAACAGGAACAAAAATGTGAGTTCTTGGTCAGTTTCTCAAAAAATAAATTTTCCTGAAGTGTTTTAGGGCTTTATTATATGTTACATCCTTTTTTTTTGTTTTTATTTATTTTTACCTTTATTTTAATTGGAGACAGTCTTGCTCTGTTGTCCAGCTGCAGTGCAGTGGTGTCATCGTAGCTCATTGAAACTGCAAATTCCTGGTCTCAAGTGATCCTTCTGCCTCAGCCTCCCAAGTAGCTGGGACTACAGGTTTGTGCCACCAAGCCTGGCTAATTTTTCTATTTTTTGTGGAGATGGGGTCTCGCTTGTGCTCAGTCTGGTCTCGAACTCCTGACCACAAGTGATCCTCCCACCTCAGCCTCCCAGAGTGCTGGGATTACGGGTGTGAGCCACTCTGCCTGGCCGATTTTTTATTTTTTTTTTAGAGATAGGGTCTCACTCTGTCACCTAGGCTGGAGGCAGTGGCATCATCATAGATCACTCCAACCTTGAACACCTCTGGGCTCAAGTGATCCTCCTGCCTCAGTCTCCCACATAGCTAAGACTACAGGCATGCACCATCATACCCGGCTAACTTATAAAAATTTTTTTGTAGAGACAGAGTCTCACTATCTTGCCCAGGCTGGTCTCAAACTCCTGGCTCAAGGAATCCTCCCATCAAAGCCTCCAAATGTGCTGGGATTATAGGCATGAGCCACTGTACTTGGCCACATTCTCTTTTAACAAAAGAAGTTGCTTAATTGTCACTTCTATAAAGCCATAGAGTAAAGAATTTAAAATGTTAATTACAACTGAGATGGTGGATTCATAAACTATGAAGGGTTTGCAGAGATCTTGCAATGCTAAAATATTCTGATTTTTAAAGAATGACTATCAACTGTTGTAAAGAAATAAAATATTTTCATGTATGTAAACCCACATACTCCAAATATTTGTAGGACCTGGGGCAAGGGTACTTGTCTGTAGCCCCTTTTCTTCCTGCCTCTGTCTCTGTCCTGCAGCATGTAGGACCTTTCCTACAGGTATGTGGACACCCAGCCACGTCCCCAAGCTTTCACTTCACCTTCTGCACACAGATGACCTTTACCACCCCTGGGGTGTAGGGATGTACACATCAGTGACTTAACTCTTCTTCTGGAGCACTGTCATCTCTTGGAAGCTTGTGAGAAATGAAGACTGTCAGGCCCCCCCAAGATCTACTGAATTATAGTCCACTTTTTCTTAAAATCTCTAGGTGATTTGAATGTACATTAGAATTTGAAAACTCCTGCTCTAAAGTGGGGGGTTGAGGACCAGAGCCTCCATCTCTATGTCTAAGAATGGTACCATTGAAATGCTCAGCTCCTCTCT
Organism: Indri indri; assembly: GCA_004363605.1. Classification (NCBI taxonomy): domain Eukaryota; kingdom Metazoa; phylum Chordata; class Mammalia; order Primates; family Indriidae; genus Indri; species Indri indri. Next base: position 52,994 of record RJWJ010003226.1, read on the forward strand.
TGGCCTCTAAAGGGATTGAAAAGATTCTGGCTAATGATCAGTTCTGTCCAGTTTCTTGTTGGACTTACACACATTTGAAATTACAGCTAATACACACACAAACACAGTGTATTTGAAGACTCGATTTTCCAGTTGGGTAATTTTCCTTAAGCTGTTCTCTTATTTGGAATGTACCCCACCCGCCCCATTGTGCTCTGTCAACTTCCAATTCAACACCCAGTTGCACCCAGGTGGCCCTTTCCGGTGGACCTTTCTCACTGCCCCCCAGGGAAGACCTTTCCATTCTGACCCATCATCCTTAGAAAGAGCCCCTGGTGTTCCACTTACTGCATCTGCTCTGGCTACACAAATGAATCTGCCACTAGACAGTCAGCTTTCTGAGCATAGCAGCAGAGTCCTATTCATTTTTGGATCCTCCATTATTCATAGCTTGAACCCATTACATGTTCAATAAATATGTGTTAAATCTGGATCTTTTAAGTTTATTTTTGGTGGCTTCTGCAATTCTCTCTGGTGCTGAGAAAGAAAATTGAAATAGTCATGCTATTTTCATGAAGACAGATTTTACACACAGGTCTCATCACATTTAGGAAAGGGTATGCCTTTTTTTCTCACAAAATATTTTTTTAAAATTTCAGAATGTTATGGGGATACAAATGTTTTGGTTACATAAATTGCTTTTGTACTGTTTGAGTCAAAATTAATAAGTGTGCCTGTCCTCCAGATAGTGTGCATCGTACCTATTAGGTGTGAATTTACCCATCCCCTGCTCCCCTGTCCCACCTGCTTGATTTCTGATGAATGTTATCTCCATATGTGCACCTAAGTGTTGATCGATTCTCACATAAAATTGAGCTTATGTCTGACCTGGTGCTCATTAGGAGAGGCCAAGTGCTGGGCAAAGGTGTTCTTTGATAGGAATCCTTGAGCAGCTGGCTAGAGTTTTGTTAGTGATCTGCACTGCTGAATATAATAGTGCTCAAATGGAGGAGGTTGGTCCTGCAAGATGGCTCACGCCTATAATCCTAGCACTCTGGGAGGCCAAAGTGGAGGATTGCTTGAGCTCAGGAGTTCAAGACCAGCCTGAGCAAGAGCGAGACCCCATCTCTACTAAAAAAAAATAGAAAAATTAGCTGGGCATGGTGGAGCACACCTGTAATCCCAGCTACTCGGAAAGTTGAGGCAGGAGGATTGTTTGAGCCCAGGAGTTTGAAGTTGCAATGAGCTATGATGACGTCACTGCACTCCAGCCTGTTTCAAATAATGGCTGCATGGTTAGGGGGTATATGTGTCTGGCAGACACTGCTGGTTGCACCTTTCTTTCTTTAGGAACACAAATCCCAGATTTTTGTTGTGCTCATGACCTTCAAGAATAAAAATTACATTTCCAAGCTTCGTTTTGGCTGTGGACTAAATTCTGGCCAAAGAGAAGTGGTATGTACAAATTCTGGGAGTACTCTCCTTTCCTTCTTTTTGCTAACTGGCATGCATAAGTGACAGCAAAAGATAAGTTGGACATATAAGTCCCTGGCACAGAAGTTGTAGGTTGAAGGTGGCAAAATACCAAGGTAGAAGTAGCCTGGGTTCCAAGATACCGTGGAATGTCAGGTCAGCCTTGAACTTACTACCCCCAGGCTTCCTTTCCATGAGAGAGAAATACGTTATTATCTAGCTAAAAGAACATGCTATTTTGGTTTTACTCTTTCTTTCAGCCAAACCCATTCTAAAGTAACACGATGTAAACAACTTGTTCAGGAAAAAGATTTTATCATATCATTTATGTTTCCCAATCTGCAGGCCAGGATGAATTGGGGTGGGGCTGGCTAGGAAGTGTAAATACAATGTACTTTTTATGATTTTATCTTATTCTCTATGAATATGTAAAATTTCCTTGTCATATATTTAGACACACACACACACACACACACACACACACACACACACACATAAACGTTTGGTTCCAGTTATCACAGATTTTGTCTGAAACTTGGTGGGCCCTGAAATACCAAGCACAACCATTTAAATTATATACTTCTGTTATTAACCATTTTTATTACTTGCAATGGAAAAAACATGTGTTATTGGGGTTTTTAAAATATTTCTACATATTTTTCAAATATTTGGGTTTTAACAAGAACTCATTTGAAAAAAAATTCGAATCTTTTTCTTTTCTATGTACAGTTGAATAAACACCTCCCCCCACACATCCCAAAAAGCAAAACAAACTCATCCTCACATACAGAATAGAAACCAAACCAAATCCAAACACACAAAGAGGGGAAAGGAGATAGAGTAGCCATGAAGAGCTTTTTACCTTCATTCTTCTCATCTGGAGTAGTGTAGATGGAAGCCAGAGTAAACAAAGAAAAGATAACAAAAGCCAATAATATGAATGCCATTTCCAGGTTGGTGTATGGAAGCTCCATGAACCACCAAAAACTTCTTCACCTGCAACAGAAACCAAACATTGGCTTAGCACACTCTAATCCAGAGACAGCTTGCTCAGCAATTATTATTTCAGAATGAAACACATGTGAGATTTACTAAAACTTGTTCAAATACTTCTGTGTACCTGGAAAAATGTATTTGGCACTGACAAAAATGAAGCATGCTCTTATTTTTTTTGAAATTTGGCATAATTGAACTTACCCCTTCACTGTGTACATCGGAAGACAACGTGGAAATCTGAATGGCAGAGTCAGTTTATGTTTACACACCTTTATGAGTTTTTTGACACAACTCTTGAGGGTATGCTGACATGTAATGAGCACTTAAAGGGGATCAGGCACTTGACAGGAGCTTGAAACAGCTATTACCTACTTTAATCCTCATAGTAGCTCTATAAGATAGGTACCATAATTGTCTCCATTTCATAAATGAAGGAACTGAAGCACTGAGAGATAACTTACCTTAAACTATAAACCTAGTATGTGGCAGAGGTAGAATATCAACTCTGGCAATGTGGTTACAGAATCCTCACCCTTAACCAATATACTACACTGGCAACCAACCAACCAGCCAAACCAAAACGCACTGTAATGGTAACAGTCATGTTTTGCGAAACATTACACAGGTTGACTGGAAAGGAGTTTTTATGTTAAGTAGTGGGAGAAGACACAGTTGGTTGGGAAAAAGATAACTGAAACAATTTAATGCCAAGGTGAGAGCTTAGTCGTGATTCAAATGATATTAGAAGATGAATATGAGAACTTTAGTAGTAGTACAAGGACATGACGAAACAGTGTTTTGAGAATATCGATTGCATCTCCATGTGCTGGAGAGATTGAAAGAAGAGAATGATAATTGGAAAAAAAACTCAGAGTAAGTGTTTTAACTCCGTGTTAGGATTTTAGCAATAGCGTTGGAGAGGAAGCAATGAGGCTAAGAGCTGCTTTGAAGGAAGGACAGGAGGATCCTGGCAGCTTGTTGGCTATATGGGGTGCAGAAGGTACCCTAACACTAACTAAAATGAAATACAAGGAGAAAGAGGGGAGATGAAGATCACTGGAAAAAAAAGATCCACAGAATCCTGTGTGAATTCAGTGGTAGAGAATATTAATTTCTCAAACTTCCTTGTGGTAGGTAGAGTTATAGATGAATTCTCATACATTCTGCAAGCCATCAATATTTGGAAATTAGATTGATCACGCTTGTGCTTCTTCAGAGAATTTGAAGACTATTAACTCTGTTAAAGCAACACAGAGGACAAAAAATTATTTTTATTGCCAATTTCCTGTGAGGATAGTATTCTCAAGAGAAAGGACAAAACAGGAAAAAAAAAAAAAAAAAAGAAAAGAAATTTTGCCACCTAGTGGTGTCTAAGTGGCATAGGTTGGAGAAAAAAATTAGGATGAATTACCCAAACTCTCTAAAAATGTTTCATGGTACCTATGTGGTACCACATACCCGAGGGAAACGGTTTCCCATATTTTCCAGTTCCATCTCATGCCTAGAGTATCATCAGATGTTAAGGTAGCTGTTTCCGAAAGGAGGCAGCCATCAATGTTTTCTGACATACAGGTCATATGCAGTGAGCTGTTTCTAGCTGGCCATCCGGGATGCTGTTATTCTAGGCATAATAAACACACACTAAAGTAATGATCTTTGGAGTTCAGTAGAAGTTAAAAGTTGGTTGGAAAGACATAGTGGGATAATATAGATATTGTCAGGCATCTATGACTGTTGAACATAGAACCTAATTATCTCCTTGTCCAGTGCTCAGGGCAAAAAGCTCTCCCCAACTACACCCTTAATTCCAGAAAAAGTGATTCCATGGCCATCTTCTGGGTCTGAAAACCAGTCAAAAGTTATTGTCCAAACACAAAGACGTTGCTTCTGGTGTTGCCTGCACTGTCCTCATTCTTGAGTATGCTTGTGGGAGCATCTGGAGAACAATTGGTTGTACAACTGGCATTTCTTCCTGGGTCGTGCACCCATAGTCTCTTTTTTTTTTTTTTTTTTGAGACAGAGTCTCACTCTCTCGCCTGGGGCAAGTGCCGTGGCGTCAGCCTAGCTCACAGCAACCTCAAACTCATGGGCTCAAGCAATCCTACTGCCTCAGCCTCCTGAGTAGCTGGGACTACAGGCATGTGCCACCATGCCCGGCTAATTTTTTCTATATATTTTTAGCTGTCCAATTAATTTCTTTCTATTTTTGGTAGAGACGGGGTCTCGCTCTTGCTCAGGCTGGTCTCGAACTCCTGAGCTCAGAATGATCTGCCCGCCTCGGCCTCCCAGAGTGCTAGGATTACAGGCGTGAGCCACCGCGCCCGGCCCACCCATAGTCTCTTCTCTGGACACTTTTCTCCATCTCAGTTTACTTGGTGCATAAATAAATCACTTGTTCCCTGCAGCTTCTCAAAGGGTTAGGACTAACTGCAATTATTATTTAGTAGCAGACTGTGGGTAAATCACATTCATTTTTACGTAGTAAAAATAAATATTATTCCTTTTATCATATTGTATATCACATCACATCACATTTAAGCTTATCTAAGCTTATTTAAACTACAATCGTTTACTAATAACTGAAGCAAGGTTACTTGATTTGTCATTATTTCTTAGATAATTCTGGGAAACCAGTTAAACTCAGACATTATCTTCTTGATTTCGGGAGGGAAATGGGTCATTAGACTACCCTTACCCCACCCTACACCCCAGTGTCCTTCAGCATCGAAAATGACGTTTATAAGTGTAAATCAGATCATGCTACTCTTCTGCTGAACTCACAAATGGCTTCCTTTGGAATAAAATCTGAACTCCCAGTCCTTCCCTAGCAGGCCCCGCGACACCTGCCCACTTCCCCTCTGATGGTAGTCCTGTGACAGTCTGCACGCTCCAGCACTGACCTTGCTTGTGTCCTTGGACATGCTAAGCTCATCCTTGCCCAGGCCCGTGCACGGCTCTGCCTTCTGCCTGGGAATCTCCCTGTTTTCATTTGTCTGGTTTCTGTGTGTCCTTCCCTCTTTGGTTCAAACACTACTTCCCCACAGAGACTTTTCTTGACCCTCCAATCTACACCAGGTTCTGAGCACTGTTATTTTTATCACAGTTCTTATTACCCTTTACATTTTTTTGTGTTTGTTTCTTTGTCTGTCTTTCCCCATGAAATAAAGCTCCGTAAAAGCGGACTTCTTTATCTCTATATCTACAGGGCTTAGAAAAATGGTGTGTAATAAATTTTTTCTATAAATATTCATTGAATGAACATAAGTGAATAAATGAGTGGACGAAAACAGCACATAAACAAACAAGTTGATGCAAAAATCTGAATTTCATAGCTGTGGATAGAAAATCTGGGGTGAAGGTATGTTCAGAAATCTCAGTGGCATCAAGCCCTCTATTACTTGAGAAAAATCCCACCCAGAGGAACAGAAATATACTTTGAAAATGGCTTTAAGGTTTCAAAAAATAGGCAGCCGTGGTTGAGATTGGTGATTTTTCTTGCTGCTGTTATTGCCCACACAGGGGAGATGTGTTTCTTTTCCTGTGTTGCTTTATATTTCTCTCTCGGGGTTGCCCACTGTGCACGCTGCACCTCGTGTGCTGCATCCATTTCTTCTACTGTGGTACCCTCGAGGGCTGTGGTGGTTGCTTGGGGACAGAATGGTATGTGTTTTTCTTGTTGAATCTCCTTCCTAACGTGAATGGTGTTTATGTGCCAAGGACCCAAGGGACTAGGTAAAATGATTGCCTTAATCCAAGGAAAAAATCTACTGGAGCCCAAACAAAGGGCTCATTCAGAGGATGTAAATAAACTTTTCTGGGCACCAAGGAATTTTTTAGTATTTTGAATTCTTACAGCCAGAAAACTACATCAGAAAACTAAAGGCTGAAAAAAAATTCTATGAGAGACTGAAGTCCCCTCTTCTTTTCAAAGACCTTGGGGAAAGTGTCTAAAAGTTGTGGATATTCTCATGGTCTCACTTTAAAGTAGAGGCTCTCACCACTAACCCACTGTGCATGCCATTTCTCTTGCCTGGTGGATTTGTCTGCCTTTTTTTTCCTCCCTGAAACAAAGTTTGTCTTTCTCCTTTAAAAATTCTGAACAAGACTGACCTGCTGCATTGAAAGCTTATCTCATTTAAGTGATCTAAAACCACCAATACTTCTTTCCATTGTGTTTCTGGGAGTGTAGATGGTTATACATGTGCCTCTGTCATGGTGCAAATATTGTCTACGAAGCCTTGAACTCATCTTTTCTATTTGTGAAACACCAACAACAACACTCATTAGTTTCTGTATATAGTTCCTGAATTGTCTGTTCACCTTATAGGCTCAAAGGGGCAGAAACAGTTTTATTTACTCCTGTCACCAAGTGCTTGGCCAATTCTACTTGCTGAATTACAAATGATGTGTCCCCAGCTTCTGTCACTGTTGCCTTGACTTGGCATTTTTAACTTGTTAAATTTCTCCTTGATTGATTTTCTCAATCTTTATTTTGGATCCCCTATCATATTTTCTTCTTCTGTTTCTTGGGCAACTCCATACTTCAAGCTTTCTTCAAACTCTGACAAAAAAAAAAAGCCATCTTCTCCCTGATAATCTTTCTCTAAATAAAATTTTAGGTTTGGAAAGAAAATTAGAGATCACCCTGTCCAGATAACATGCAATTATTGACTTCTCCTAAACTGTTTTGGTCAAATAGGTGCCCACCCTAAATTTGGATTCCTTTGGTGACAGGGGACTCACTACCATAGGAGGCGACTCATTTAATTTCTGGATAGGTCTGCTTGTTAAAAAACTCTTTCTTCAGATGAGCTGAAATCTTGTTCCTTGTAGCCATACACCACTTGGTTCCTGAGTGCGGAACTAATAAGTTCCTCTTTTATGAAAGGGCTCTTCAAATATTTGAACACAATAAATTTATCATGTTTCTCGGGCGTCTTTTCCTTTGTCTAAACAAACATTCCTCATATGACATAGTTCTGTGTCCCTTCTCCCTTTTGATTTCTGTCTTTTGCTTCCATATCCCTGTGATGTGGAATAACCAGGTCAAAGATGATATTTCGGATTAGGTTGGCTAGATCCCAATAGGGCGGCGGCAGCACCTGCTACATTTTAACTGCTTTCTTTTTTTTTTGAGACAGAGTCTCACTCTCTCGCCTGGGGCGAGTGCCGTGGCGTCAGCCTAGCTCACAGCAACCTCAAACTCCTGGGCTCAAGCAATCCTACTGTCTCAGCCTCTCGAGTAGCTGGGACTACAGGCATGTGCCACCATGCCCGGCTAATTTTTTCTCTCTATATTTTTAGCTGTCCAATTAATTTCTTTCTATTTTTGGTAGAGACGGGGTCTCGCTCTAGCTCAGGCTGGTCTCGAACTCCTGAGCTCAGAATGATCCGCCCGCCTTGGCCTCCCAGAGTGCTAGGATTACAGGCGTGAGCCACCGCGCCCGTTAACTGCTTTCTTTCTCCCAATGGTCTGGTTGCCAGTCCAGCCTCATTTTTTAAAAAATATATTATATCCACTATCTGACTAAACTCCCTATTTTTTTCCTCCTGTATTATTGCCAAATCATAGTTTTTGTATTGCATACTTTTTTAGTTGGCTGCTTGGTCCTTAATATTTATATCCACTTAATTTTATATTTTTAGCTTTAGCCCATCTATCCTATCTAAGACTTTTTTGGGTCCTTCACTTATCATCCAATGTTTGAAAATTTTTTCAGCTTTCTGGCACTCACAGGCATTTTTTTACAGCATTATTGAGGTATAATAGGCAAATAAAAATTGTGTACAGTTAAGGTGTGTAACATAATGTTTTCATATACATACACACCCACAAGCTTAATGAGCAGGTGTTTTATGCCTTCTTTTAAATCTTTGGAAGAAACATTGCCTTATCTGTTCCATAAGAACAAGCCACATAAACTGTGATTATTGAATTTGATTAATCTGTGAGTTTAGGAGTCTTGGGGAACTTTGGAACTTTAGAGAAGATCATATGAAAGAAAGAACTTTGAACAGTGCCTGCCATTCGGTGAGTGCTCAGTAAATGTAGTCATTGAGATTCATCCCCCATTCCCTTGCATACTTGAAATTCTTAGGTTTAATTCACCCTTTCAGATGTATTCTTAAAACAAAAAATTATTCTTCTAATTTTAGTCTGAGTTTTTATTTGGTTCTTTATTCTCAGGTTTTAGCTACATAATTACTTTAAAAGAGATTATTCCCATCCTTCCTGATGTACTTACTGGTTTTTAATTTATTTAATATCACTTCCTGGCTTCTAAAGAGTGATTTAAAAATTAAATTTATTAATTTTTTGTGATTATAAAAGATATAACATTTGTTAAAGAATTTTTGAAAGTAAAGAAAAATAAGAAAAAGGAAATAAAATCATAGAAGTGTTTGTGTTTTCATTTTGATATTCTCATTGAGTTCTGGGCAGCAGGCTATTGAAAGAAGCATTTCCAAATTTTCTGAGGTATAGATTTACTAAAGTATTTTTCTCCCGCCTAAGTGTATATACACTGTATTTATCTTAAGTTCATGTTATGAATATTAATTTTCATTTTTTTCTTTAGTCCTTTTGGCTCTAGCTAGACATTCATTCCCTAAGCAAAACAATTAGAGTCCTTTTGTGATGGAAAAATATTAGATCTCCCAAGTCTTTTTAACTTGGAGTCATTGAGCTCTATTCTTGCCCAGGGAGATTATAAATTCAGAGATTTTTCCCTTTGCATATTCTTAAAAGTGTTTCATTCTTCTGGGCAGAATAGAATCACATAAATCCACCCACAGATGAATAGCTTTGATGCTCTTCAGCCTGATAGATGAATTGTGTGCTAAATGTAAGCACATGTTTTATATGTTGTTTTATGGCAGTATTGTGGTCTCTGATTGGATGTTGTTGAATATTTTCAATCATTTTGATTGAATTAGACATTTATTCAATCATCTTGGTTGAATTAGGTATTTGTTGGAATAGAAGAAGCTTTTACTTAAGACATCATACCTATACTCCTAATGCCTTTACTTTCTGGTTGATGTTAGGTGTATCTCCAGTCTTTGGGCTCCCTAAAACTTTGCAAGGACTATCCTGTTTTTGCCCATACTTGTTATCCAGGCAGACATATTTATAGTCACCTCCCAATCATAAGCTTCACATCACAAAATTTATACTTGAATTTGGAAGCAGTTTCCCATTTCATGACCTGTAGGTGCTGCAGAGTGTGCTATTTGTGAGCATTGGAGTGGGTGGCAGGGGGCGAGGCTGGCTCTCTCACATGTTCTCCTCTTTCCTGTTGATGCTGGCTGAGCTAGCAAGAGCCCTGGAAGTGAGAGCTGAGACAAAGCATCAGAGACCTCATTAAATTAAGTCTTATGTCCAAGGTGGAGATTACTTGTCGCATCCCAGATGTAACTATGATGGTGGGCCACTGAACAGCTGGACAGTAGAATCTTATTGTGCCAACTCTTTACAAATGCAGTCTCTATTGTAGGCATGAGGAATTGACTATGGCTTCTTTTATAATGTGAATCATTGACCATGGCTTCTTTTATAATGTGATGTTAAAATGTGAATTTTGACATCAGAATAATAATGTCTATCTCACAGGGTTGCTGTGAGGATTAAATGAATTAGCATATATAAGATACCAAATAGGGTAACTGATACATTGTAGGACCTCATAAAATGGTAGCTATCGTTGTTAGCAATCTCCTTTTCTCTTCCATGGGAAGATTATGATGGGCTCTCATAAGATAACTGCATTCTGTCAAAAGTATTTTTAAAAGTATTTTTAAGAATACTAATCTTTCGTAAAATCTTTCATACAAAAGGGGCAGAGAAAATAATTCCCAAACATTTTATGAGGCCGTCATTTAATTCTGATACCTAGATCTGACAAAAATTACAAAAACAACAAAAGAAAATATAGACTAATATTCCTAATGAACATAAATACAAATATTGTAACAAAATAATAGCAAATGAAATCCAGTGATATAAATATAGTAAAAGATATTATTGTGAACAAATAGGGTTTATACCAGATTATCCCAAGGTTGGTTTAACATTTGGCGTTCAATCAATGTAATTTTTTTATTAACATGCTAAAGGGGAAAAACTATATGATCATTTCAATAGATACAGAAAAGGGATTTGACAAAATTCAGCACTATTCATGATAAAAGAAATTCCCAGCAAATTAGGAATAGAAGTAATCTTCCTCAATTTGTTGAAGGGCATTTATGAAATACACAGAGCTAACATCATACTTAAGGTGAAATTTTGAATACTTTGCCCCTAAGTAATAATATCTACTCCAACCTTTTCTATTCAACCTTATACTGGAGGTTCAATAAAGTAATAAATAAAAATTAAAAAGCCTAAAGATCATAACTGAATAAGTAATACTAATTTTATTTTCAGATGATGTAATTGTTAAGGTAAAAAATTCTAAGGATTCTATAAGGTAACTATAAGAATTTAGTAACAACTCAGGATACAAAGTCAATATACAACAACCAATTGTATTTCTACATATTAGCTTCAAAAATTATAAAATAAAACAAAAATTTTATTTAAAACAGAATTAGAAAACACAGGACTAAATTAACAAAAATATGCAAGACATCTACATTTAAAACTACAAAATACTGCTGAGAGAAATAAAATGAGATCTAAATAAATTAAGAGACATACTGTGTTTAAGGATTGGAAGACTCAATATTGCTAAGTTTATTCATAAATTAACCTACAAATTCAAGGCAATTGTAGCTATAATCCTATCATGCTCTTTTGTAGAAATCGACAAGCTGATTCTAAATTTTCTTATGGAAATGCAAAGATGATAGCACACTCAAACACTTTTGAAAAAGAAGAAGAAAGTTGGAAGACTCATACTACCTGACTTCAAGACTTACTACAAAGTAATAGTAATCAAAACAGTGTGATAGTTGCATAAGGGGTGGCAAATAGATTACTAGAACTAAATAGAGGGCCCAAAATTAAGATCCACCTTGTATAGTCATTTGATTTCCTACAAAGGCTCGAAAGCAATCTAGTGGAGAAAAGAAAATGTGTGTGCGTGTGTGTGTGTATGTGTGTGTTTAAGAAAATAGTGGTGGAACAACTTGATATCCACGTGAAAAAAGAAAAAAGAATCTCCACTTTTGCTTTGCATAATACACAAAAGATAAATTCAACACGGTCTTAGAACTGAGTGTAAAAGCTAAAACAATAACACTTCTAGAAAAAAACATAGGCAAGTATCTTTGCACCTTGGCAGTAAAAAAAGACTTTTTTCGATAGGACACAAAAATTAATAACCATACAGAAATTGGTAATTAGACTTCATCAGAATTTAAAACCAGTACTCATCAAAATGCATCACTAAGAAAAGAAGTGGGTAAGCCTCAAATTGGGGGAGCATATTTGCAAAATACATATTTGACAAAGGATTTGTATTCACAATATATACTTATAAATACTCCTCCATCTCAACAATAAAAAGACAAATGATCCAAGTTTTAAAAAATGGGCCCAAAAATATTTGAATAGACATTTCACAAAGTAAGATACACAAGTGAACAACATATTGATGGGAAAATGTTCAACATATGTCACAGGTAAATTCAAACAAAATCACAATGACATAGCATTAACCAGCTACCAGAATGGCTAAAATTAACATGAAAACCCTAAAACTGGCAAGGATGTGGAGTAGCTGAAATTCTCAAACCATATTGGTGAAGGTGTTAAAATAGTATAATTACATTGGAAAAGACTTGGCAGTGTCTTATAAAACTAAAATTATAACTACAGAATGACCCAGCAATTCTATTCCTCAGTATTTACCCAAGAGACTAAAAACATATGTCCAGAGAAACACTTGTGTGAAAATGTTCATATCAGGCTTATTCATAATAGCCAAAAAACAAGTGTCCAATGAGAAGAGAATGGATACACAAATTGTGGTGTATTCGTGTAATGGAATACTACTCAACAATAAAAAAGGAATGACTAACACACAACAACATGAATGAATCTGAGAAAACGTTATGCATGCATACTGCTGGAAAGAAGGAGAAGAAGGTTTGCCCCTGGAGGCAGGAGCAGGGACTGAATGGGTAATTTGGGAAGGTTCTAGATCTGGAGTGATATTGATGTTCTATATCTTGAAAGAGGTTTGGATTACATAGATGTATACTTTCCTCGAAACCCACTAAACGGTACACTAAATATTTGTGAATTTCACTGTATGTGAATTTCATTTTAAGGAAAAAAGTAAACAAGTATTGATCTCTAGTTAAGTGATATGCTTTCCTAAATCTAGGGGTAAAGTTTCCTGAGGTCTCCAACTTTAAAATGCATCATAACTGAGGCAGGAGGATCGCTTGAAGTCAGGAGTTCGAGACCAGCCTCAGCAAGAGTGAGACCCCGGTCTCTACTAAAAATAGAAAGAAATTAGCCGGGAGTGGTGTGGTGCAGGCCTGTAGTCCCAGCTACTTGGGAGGCTGAGGCAGGAGGCTCGCTTGAGCCCAGGAGTTGGAGGTTGCTGTGAGCTAGGCTGATGCCACGGCACTCTAGTCCGGGCAACAGAGCTAGACTCTGTCTTCAAAAAATAGAAAAAAAATAAAATAAATATGCATCATAAAAATAAATAAGATGAATCAATGTATAGATAAATTAATATTGAATAATATGAAAGAAGCCAATATAGCAAAATGTTAATTATGGAATCTACATGGCAGGTTTTTGGGTATTCACTATATAATTATTTCAATTTTTTTCTATGTTTGAACAATTTTCATAATAAAGTGTTGGAAACAGAAAGGCTTTGCTACTAAAGTCCCAGATAAAATGACTCTTGGTTAGGCTTCTAGATGTGAAAAACAGCATTTTTGCGTGTGTTTGTATAGATTTATTATAAATATTGCATTCAAAAGAATTTTTAAATTGTCGATGATGTAACTGCTGGTCTTTGTCCCACCGAAGTAGAGCCCTGTGAGACTGGGTGGATTTTGTAGACCTCATCACATGACACGATAGTAACATTGATTGAATTTGAATTTTCCAGGCATATTCTAATAACATTTTATCTCAGATTTCCAGGTCGAATATCTACAACAAAATAATGTTGGCCGTAGATTTATATCATCAGATTTATGTTATGAAAAGTATTTAGAAATACTCAGGAGGAAATATTATTGTTTGCTTTTAATCCTAAATTAAAAATAAATCATGATTTAACTATGTACCTTAGAAATATTTCCCTTGAAATTATTTCTTGCTTTCACGGAAATATGGTACCATATTTTCAACAACAGAAAAGCATAAGAATTGAGTGAAATCTTAGGATTTAATTTAATTTGCTTAAGTCTACCTTGGAATTACATGACAACACATATCTTCTAACTTGAAAAAAAAAAAACTAGGATAAATAAACCAAACATAGTAAAGGAGAAGAAAAATATTCTGAGAGGAAGTTGTTCTACAAAATAGAGATTTTTTCCTTCTCCTTTTTAGAAATATTTTTTACTGCAAAAAAAAAAAAGTCTAGGAAAGAACAATAAGTAAATTTTGTATCTGTGACAATGAAATATAATATTATAATATATTACTAGTCAGTGTGTACTAATAAAAAAAGAATTTTATTTTGAGGCAAAGATGTTATAAAAACTTACCAGAAGCATTCCTGTCCCTGAGAGTGACTAGGAAGGAACCCGGAGTCCGATTGAAACAGAGCCTTCAGTGTCTTGGGATCAGGACTGGACGGTCTGTGTCTGTTAATAAACGTGTTCACTGAACTCTACCAGGCTGTGAAAACATAGGCACTTCCTGATGCCACTCCATTAACCAAAGCTTACTAATCTCCTAGCTGGTGTTTTAATCAGTATTTGTCCAAGAGGAATCTGTACCTCTAAAGAAAGAAAATCTCTTCCCTTGTGAAGGATCAAGTAGGAAACAGGAAACTATAATGAAATTCGGTTATTTACTTTTTCTCTCACCAACTGTCTGTAAATACCACTAAGATATACAGCTCCAGGCAGGCAAAGAGTGTGCCTTGGCTGACATACAGGATATTTAACAGGTGGTTTCTAAGAGTGACGTGGCTGAACACAGGTCAATTTCTATAGAACTGTTTAACGTCTTCAGTGATAACAGGAAGGCTGAATAGATGAAAGTTTGGTGAACAATTAACTTTTCAACCACTGTTTATCTCAGGACTTTACAATTACTTGTCAGCATTTGTCTTGGTTTTTATTGTTGTATTTTAAGTGGCTCTTTTGCTGTTTACTCCACAACGAAGAGATCTTATTCCTTTACTTTCTTCTTATTTCTTATTTTTATGTTCTATTTCTAGTTCAGCTGGGAAAAGGAAGAGGGGGAGGTGAACAATCAGCGATGGTAAGAATGAGGGCTGAGGATGAATTTCACTTGGAAAACCTGAACATTTGTTGGAGCACTCATGTCTAACTTGTGTCATTCCTTGAACTCTGAGATATGGTTGTCTCCTCACCTTTGGCTTTAAGTTAAAAAAAAACCTCTTAAAGTTGATGTTTAAAAAATGCATACACACACTAAGTACATAATTATGTAGATTTAAAAAAAGCTATCTAGTATATGGAGTGTATAAAAGTCTATAATTTCCCCCATATACTGGGAATACCACACTGATGCTGGAAAAAGCAAAAGAGATTGAGACAGGGAAACTTGAAGCTCTCTCATAGACCGTGTTGGTCTTAACACATAGGGTTCTATGGGATTCTAATGTCAACCTTCTCAACAGTATTTCCATGATAAAAGTTTCCAACAAGCTAAGAATACAAGGAGTCTTCCTAAATCTAATAAGGGACAAAAACCTAGAGCTGACACCATACTTAAAGGTGAATTATTGAATGCTGCCCCCCTCCCCCAAGGCAATAATATCACACAACCACTTCTTTCAACACTGCTGGAGGGTCTGGCCAGTGCACTAGGTGTGTCCTTCACAGTATGTCCACACTGAAGTTTCCTCCTTTTCTTTGAGCTCTCTGGTTTTAGGGGATACACTACTTCTTGAGGTAGTCCATTACATCTTTATAGAATTCTGACTATTAGAAAAGACCAATTTTATATTAAAGCAAATTTTGTTTCTCTGAAATTTCTACCATCAGAGTCTATTTTCACCCTTTGAGGTACATAGGACATTTCTACTTCCTCTTCTACCCAAGAGCAATTGGGGTGTCTGAGGAAAGCTACACCATTCCATGTGAGACTTGAGACTGCTAGTTCTTTTATTTGCTTTTGCTTATGTCATGAACTCAAATACCCCCCAAATCCTGTTTATTTTCTTTTCATTTCAATAATTTGTAGTCTGTCCCGTGTCCATCTAGGAAGTGTGATGCTCAGAACCGTGTGCAGTATCCACCGGGATTTTGTTCAGCACACAACAGAACGGGAAATTGCCCCTTCATTCTAAATAATGTTCTTTCCTTAAACAGGAAATATACAATATAATTCCAATATTATATATTATATAATTTAATTATAAAATAGAATTAAAATTATAATTTCCTTATACAATGGATTAGTATCCCTGAGTCTCTTTTACACCTGCTGCAGGTAAACCAGACCTTCTCTATTCTGCACGAGTACAGATGATTTCTTTGAAAGTAAATATAGGTCCTTACATTTCTTTCTCCTGAATTCTATTTTAATAGTTTTTATACAATGACAGATCAATCTAACTCTGTCATATAGTGAATATACTATCTCTCACAGCATTGTGTCTTTCACAAATTTGATAAACATATTGACTTGATAATTCTATTAAAGTTACTGGTAAAACTGTTGAGAATGGGCTGCAGATAGCACTAGGAATTTACAATTTGATTTTAAATTGGATTTAAATGTATTAATCAACATTCTTTGGTTATGTTACTCAAATAACTATTAGTTCTCATATGGACAGTATCATTCACGTAAACCTCTCTAATTACACATCATTGTGAGGACACTATGAAGGAGTTGATGACAGCCGGCTATGCTATTTTGTCGATTACTGTAAATTAACCGCAGGAAATAAAGTTAGTCCAATATCAGTTGTTCTTGAGAATGCAGTGTGGTCTTGGTGATCACAGCTTTCTATTTTAGGAGTTTATACATGGTTCCTTTTCATAGTGAGCCCTCTCTCAGGATGAGATATCTCTGTCCTTTAGTTAGGGAATCCTTGGGCCTCTTAACCTGTGGTGAATATGTAGGGTATGTAGCAATTTTTTGTTTTCCCTCACAGTAGAGAACTTTCTGTAGTTGGTTTTTCTCAGGGTGTTTATTTTAAGTCAATTTATAGACCTGGACCCTAAAGAGATAATTTGGTTCTATGTCCCTCTGAGTTTCATTTCAAGAAAAATCCTACTTTAACATATGGCACAGATAAGACAAATGAAGACTAAGAAAGAGTTTATAACATTAGGATCTGAAATCAGCACAGAGAAAATTTTTTTAGATACAAGCTTTGTTTTAATTTACATTTTATGTTAACAAGGTTCAAAATGGTACACAGGGAAAATTCTTGTTCTTGTTCCTATTTTTCAGCCATCCAGTTATCCTTACTAAGGTTAACTACCATCACTAGTTTATATGTGTGCATGTGTCTGTGTCCTTCCAGAGAGATTTTATATGCATGTAATCAAATATATAAAAACATTCTGCTTCATTTTTAGCAAATGATAGATTATCACACATATTTGCTTGTATTTGATTTTTGCATTTAATATATCTTATACTAAGATGTGAACTATTTAAATAATTATGAGGGATCATTCTTTTAAATGCTATATTGAAATGTTTTCCCCTGTGCCATAGTTGTTTGCTTTATTTTATTTTATTTTTTGTTTTTTTTTAATGATCAATAAACCTTTAATTTCAGACATTAAAACTTATTTAACAAATTGTAAGCATTCTACAATACTTAATTTTACATAATTGAATATTAGGTAGTTTTTTAAAATAGTAGTTTAGCCATTTCTACAATTTTACTACAGAAGGCTAAAATGTTTATTTTTTTAAAATTCAAACATTTAAGTAATAAAGAATGGGTAATAACTACGTGGAGAATGTGTACACGATTGGACAGAGAGACAATAAAACAGTTGTTAAGGTGATGAGATTTCAGCAAATTTTACCCTTTGAGAGTTACTATTTTAAATGGTTCTGTTATATCAAAAGATGAAATTCTAGAAATTGTATGCAAATATTATTTATAATTTTTATTCAAAATCTTTTGACATGCTTTAAAGTATTTTACAGTAGCAAAACATCATTCCATATATATATAGGTGTTTATGCCTGTATTCTTGTTTGCTTTATTTTAATATTAAAATATTAATTATCACATTAAAGTAAAAAATATCTTAAAAGTTAACATAGACCACTAGATGGTGCTGTCATCACAAAGAAATGAAGTATATACATATTTTAAAAATAATTTGCATATCTTAAGAAAAAAACACAATGATTATAAAACTGTATAAAGTAAAAAGTAAAAGCTAAGCTTCTAAGTACTATTACCCAAAAGTAGTCTTTAATAATATGAAGATTTTTCTCTTGTCAGTTATTTTATCTATATCAAGTGTGTGTGTTTCTGTGTGTGTGTACTAGTAAAAAACTCATTGTACATTGCTATTTTGAAGCCTGTTTTTAAAAAATATAATATATAATGGAATTATTTTCATGTCAGTACATATAGATTAATTTCATTCTTCAATAAAATCTGGTGAGTGAATTATTTTAAATGGTTCAAATGCTATAAAATATGCTACAATTGATTTCATCTCTAGTAGCAGACATTTAGGTCGTATCTGGGTTTTTGCTTATACAAAGAATAGTGCGGAAACCGTCCTTGTACCTTTATTGTGGTGCACTGGCCATAGAAGTCTATACTGGAGGTCATTTTCCCTCAGAATTTTAAAGGCTATGAATTCAAGCTTCCAGCATTGCGGTTGAGTAGTTAAATATGCATTTGAATTTCTGATTCCACTCAAAGCCTTTGAATTTGATCTGCTCTCTTTCTCCTGCCCAATCCCCTCTCCAGCCCTGCCCCTTTCTCTGATTTAGGCATCATTTATTCCTGATGTCCTGAACACTCCTGACGATGTCCCCGGGGGCCGTTCTTTTTTCCGAAACATTGTTTTGGGCCCTCGTGAGCACTTTATCCTTCCATTCTGGAAAATGTTCTCATATTAGAACTTTGATAGTTTCTTCCCCTCTACATTCTCTGTTTTCTCTTTCGAGAACTGCTATTATCCAGGCGTTCTTCCTCCTAGGCAGATATTTTGGTTTTTTTTTTGTTTTTTTTTTTGAGACAGAGTCTCACTCTCTTGCCTGGGGCGAGTGCTGTGGCATCAGCCTAGCTCACAGCAACCTCAAACTCCCGGGCTCGAACAATCCTACTGTCTCAGCCTCCCGAGTAGCTGGGACTACAGGCATGTGCCACCATGCCCGGCTAATTTTTTTCTATATATATTTTTAGCTGTCCAATTAATTTCTTTCTATTTTTGGTAGAGACGGGGGTCTCGCTCTTGCTCAGGTTGGTCTCGAACTCCTGAGCTCAGGACGATCCGCCCGCCTCAGCCTCCCAGAGTGCTAGGATTACAGGCGTGAGCCACTGCGCCCGGCTAGGCAGATATTTTTAAAAGTATTTTTTTCTCTTCTGTTTTTTCTCTGTCTTTTCATTGTACTCCTGTTTTGTGTTCTTAACTTTATTTTCCAGCTCTTCAACTAGCTTTTATTTCTGCTGTCCTGCCTGTGATGCATTAAAGCTTCTCCCCTTTTTGTTAGGGTCACCAACTATCTTGGTTTGCCTGGGACCAAGGGATTTCCTGGGATGTTTATACTTTCAGTGCTAAAACTGAGACAGCCCTGGGCAAACTGGAATGGGTGGCTGCTCTACCTCTGGATATTCCTTGTTGGTAGCAACTTTTTCTTTTTCCTTGGTTGCAATATTGTTTTTATTCCTCTGAGCTTGTTAATTACAGGTTTTAAAAGGTCTTTATTTTTCACAGTATCATGTGTTGTCTCTGTTTTTTCAAGTTCCTTTGATTTGTTTACCTTAATCTCTCCTTTCATGCTGGAGATTGTCCACAAATGTCTTGCGATTTGTAACTGGCTGATCAAATGTAAGAGTGTGGACTGGAAGCTCTTTATGAGTAGCAAGGTTCATCAGCAGCTGGGATTTACTGTGGGGGGATTTGAGAGGAGCTGAGGCATATCATTGTGAGAATACTAAATGTCTGTCTAGAGCTCTTTTTCCCCGGGCTTATCAGTTTCCCAAAACAGAAACCTTCCAAGTTCTTGCTGGGCAGCTGTCATTTTGGGGGTGGTGGTTGGACTGGAGTGGTCCTTTTGTTCAACCCCCACTCCATCAGTTGTGCTTGATGTATCTGGGACTACGAGAGGTAATAATACATTGCTGCACAGCACTAGATACATACAACAAAACTGTTATCTGAAACGGGGATGTTGCTGTAATGGAGACTTAAAACTTGTGGCATTGGCTTTGGGACTAGGTGGCAGGCAAATAGCAATGGATTCTTGAGGACACTGTTAGTGGGAACCTGAAGGACTGTGAGGATTTATCACTGAAAGTTGGAGAAAAGTGGACCCTTGCTATACAGTGTTCAAAAGTTTGACAACAATGTTGCCAGAAGAACCTTGGGAAGTAGAAGTGAACTAGTGGGTTTGGCTAAGGAGAAAGACATGTAGAATGTTGAAAGAGTCACCTGGTTTCTTTTAGCTGCGTATACTAAAGTAATGGGTAGTGAGAGATGACCTAAAAAAAGGTACTGGTACTGGTACTGTCAAGTGCTTGAACAGTTTTGCAGAGAGTAAAATTTTTTAAAGATGAAGAGAGGCCTCTGGGCAAAAATCAAATCTGGGGCATTGCCAGTATTACTGACGTCAGGGTGAAAATATAGTTAAGCATGCAGCTGTCACACCCATTGTTGAGTTTTCAGAAAGAGTTAAGGGAGTGTCTTGTATTAGGTTGGTGCAAAAGTAATTGTGGTTTCAGACTATGAATTTTAAATCGTTATAACCAGGCTCAAACACGTCTTTATTAATCAAAATAGGAACCATTACAATCAACACAGTTTTGCCAAGGAGAAATAAGTTTGTTTATTCCCGTAGCATAAAAATCCATGCTTCAGGATTTGATGAACTCTTAGAAAACATTTTCTGCATCCTGCTTGTTGTGGAAGCATTTTCCCTGCAAAAAGTTGTTGAGATGCTTGAAGAAGTGGTAGTGGTTTGGCAAGAGGTCAGTTGAATACGGCTGATAAGGCAAAACTTCGTAGCCCAATTTGTTCAACTTTTGAAGTGTTGGTTGTGCGATGTGCCGTTGGGCATTCTCGTGGGGAAGAATTGGGCTCTTTCTGTTGACCAGTGCCAGCGGCATGTTTTGCAGTTTTCGGTGCATCTTATCGATTTGCCGAGCACACTTCTCAGATGGAATGGTTTCTCTGGGATTCACAAAGCTGTAGTGGATCAGACCGGCAGCAGACCACCCAACAGTGACCATGACCTTCTTTTGGTGCAAGTTTGGCTTTGGGAAATGCTTTGGAGCTTTTTCTTGGTCCAACCACTGAGCTGGTCATCGCTGGTTGTAGTTGTTGTATAAACCACTTTTTGTCACATGTCACAATCCAATAGAGAAATGGTTCGGTGTCATTGTGTACAATAAGAGAAGATGACACTTCAAAATGACCATTTTTTTTTAATTTTCAGTCATCTCATGAGGCACCCACTTATCAAGCTTTTTCACCTTTCCAATTTGCTTCAATGTCAAATGACCGTAGACGGTCGATGTTGAGTTCTTGGGCAACTTCTTATGTAGTTGTAACAGGATCAGTTTCGATGATGATTACTCTCAATTCATTGTTGTCAACTTCCGATGGCCGCCACTATGCTCCTCATCTTCAAGGCTCTCATCTCCTTTACAAAACTTCTTGAACCCTCACTGCACTGTGTATGTTCATTAGCGGTTTCTGGGCCAAATGTGTTGTTGATGTTGCTAGTTGTCTCCCATTTTGAACTCGAATAAGAAAATCACTCGAATTTGCTTTTTGTCTAACATCATTTCCATAGTCTAAAATAAATATCAAATAAACAGCAAGTAATGAGTCATTAGCAAAAGAAATAAAGCGAGAAATGCACATTAAAATGATGTATAAAATAACCACATTTAAGAATGTATTCCAGTATGAAATGGCAAATTTCAACAATGCCAAAACCACAATTAATTTTGCACCAAACTAAAATAGATGCTCTTGGGTGGACAGTAGGCTTCTAAAATTTTAAGGGCTTTTCCTGACATCACCCTGACTCTTGGGCCATGGTAGAGAAGGAGGCCTGTCTTAAAGAGATTTTGGATGTGGCTTTTGCATAAAGGAGTGAACCCAGTGACATTAGTAAAGACCCTGTTAAGTTTTGGAGAGGGTTGTACCATTGGAAGTACAGTGTGCTTGCATTAAAAGAACAGAAATAGTTCAGAAAGAAAATGGTCTTCAGAGTCCCCAAACTTCTTCGGCAGAAAGCAGTTTGGGAAAGCTGCTCAGCTATAAAACACAGATCATTTCTTAAGGGGGAAAGGAAAAGATTGATTCAAAATGAAGAGTTAAAGTCCAGAGGGTAGTAGACCCAAGAGCCATGGAAAATCACTCCCAGGGAGAAGACTAGCCCCTCAGGAAGAAACTAGTGACATCTGTTGGCCAGGACTTAATCACTGTGGATCAGAAACTGCTATGGGTCTTCTGACCAGTGCCCCCACTCCCATCCTGTTGTTTTTGATGAGAATTATTGTGCTTATTCTATTCCTGCATTATCATTGCATATAGTGTGTAGGGGGAAAGATAACTTGTCTCTCTAGTTCACAGTTCTGCAGATTGAGAAAAACTGTATTTAAAGAGCATTCCCAATGAACTGCATCTGAGGAGCTTAATCTGTACCTGGATCTGATTTAAATGAGAAGGTTCTGGACTTTGAGCTGATGTCATAAGCCTATTTTGCATATGGGAAAGATGTAACTTGTGGTGTCCAGAAGGTGAACCATGGTAACTAGTGTCCAAAGACGACCACCACCAATTACTTTCCTCCCTGTGTGCATATGCTGCACCTTGTATCAAGAAGTAGGATCACATTACTGTATTCCAGAATCTGGGCTAGACTTAGAGACCTACTTGACTAAAAGAATGTGGAAGAGAAGAGATGTTCTGGGACTTCTGAAGCTAGGCCACAAGATGTCTCACAGCTTTTTCCTGAATTTCTTAGAACACTCATTCTTGGAATACTCCTATTTAGAACCCAGCAGCCATCTTATGAAAAACCCCAGCCATGCAGAGAGGCCTTGTGTAAGAGCTCCATTTTATAGTCCCAGCTAAGAGCCAGCATTGCTGCCAACCATGCGACTGGACCATCTTGGCTGTCCACCCCAGATGAGCCTTCAGATGATTCTAGCTCCAGCCACCATGGATGTGCAATCATATGAAAACCCCTGAACGAGAACTACTCAGCTGATCCCAGTCAAGTCATAAAGACATTAGAGAGAATTTTTTTTTAAAGCTACTAAGTTTTGTGCTTGTTTGTCATGCAGTAATAGATAACTGGAACACTCATTAAATTTTTACTCACGACTTTTATCATGCCTGCTTACTTTTGAGTCAGTGCCAAACCGTTCACCACTGTAGTATGTTAATGCATTTTAGGACCAGTTTCCTATTATCATGGAGCCAACGTACCATATGGTTTTAGTGTAAAGGCTCTTGAATCAGATTACCTAGATTTAGATTCTGTCTCAATCCCATGTAAATGTATCCTTGGATATTATTTAACTATTCTGTGCCACAGTTTTCTTATTTCTAGAGAAAGTATAGAAAGAATACTTCCTTCATATTGTCTAAAAGAATTATTAAAATAATGTACATAAGTGTAAATTAATAGAGTGCCTAGCAATTTATCAGGGCTCAATACATGTTAGCTATGATTATTACTCTTCTTTTTCAGATTTTTCTTAGATTTAATAAAGACATTTAATCTTACTAGAGATTGATATTTTATTAAAACATTCCCTTTAAGGAGTTGATATGTTTTTCTATTTTATTATATTGTTAAAATGTCTTTAGAGTGCTTTAATGATTGAGATTACTGAGACTGAATATAGTAAATGAAATGTTAGTTTTGATCTACAATTCTTTATAGAAAACTTACGGGTCTAGATTTGTTTTGTATTTGGAATCTTTTGTTTTAGACAAGTTAAAGGATTCGTGTACCTTATATTAAGTAATAGTCCCAGAGAAGGATAAGGAGAGCACCTAGTTATCAAACATAATAACAGTTCTATGGTAAACCCTATGACTCTTTACACTAAGAGGAAAAAGCAGTAACAAAAAGTAGCCTCCCATCAGTGTAGGTCAAGTTTTATTACCAAGTGAATTCAAGTCATGTTTGTATCTAAAATGAGTTATGGAAAAAACATTCAAATTTCAGAGTTTTTCTTTTTTTTTTTTTTTTTTGATTTTGCAATTGCACATAGGAGACTCTGGAACAGCACACTTTCTTTTTGTGTTCTGTGGGTACAGAGTTGGAGGTCATTGGTGCATAAATTGGTATGCAGAAGTAGATAGACTTGCCCAGGGAATTACACAAAGTGATTGGGAGACATTGGCATAAGTTTCTCACTAGGTTTCTTAGAACATTCATTCTTAGAAACTACATGCTTATATATTTTTTCTCATTCATTTGATTTTTTTTTCATTCCTCATAAGGTTATTTTTTCCTATCACAAGAGCAAACAATAGCTAAAATAAATTCCTGCAATTTTCTCTTACAAAACAACATAATGTTGTCCAACTTAGAATCAGAGGTAGTAGGATATAGATCAAATAATTTGAACATAATATGATAAACCTGGAAAAAACTGATATAAAACATTATATAAAATCTCTTGGAAGAAAAAACATAGAAAAGTTCATGATTTGCCAATTTTTGAGTAGAATCAAATGTTAACGGAGTATAGTACAATACAGCATTGGGTAGGAGGGAATTGCATCTAGGAATATTCTTCCTCGAATACCCAGACTTAAAGACATTGACAACACTGCTTGGGAATATTTACCTAACAACTCTATCTCCTGCTTTATTAGACCAAAGCCCCAGGTGATGTGGCAACAAATCTCAAGCGTATGTCTTTCAGTCCTTCTAGGGCATTTTAAAGTTAATTTAATTCAGAGGAACCAGTAAAAAAAAGAGTAAAGAATGGATACTTTCCTAACATGGGAATGAGACATTTCATTAGCGGCTTATCTAGGCAAATAAGCCTCAACCAATTTGCTGTTAGTGTTAGAGTTATCATCCTAAGAGATATTCACCATTCTTAGCCTGACACTTCCTCCCCGGTCGCCTTCAGAATGGATGCCATGGCAGGCAGAGTTCTAAGACAATTCTGGGATTTCCCTCCCCACTGGTGCACACATCCTGAATGATGCCCGGGACTGTGAATAGAATGGATTTTATTCCCGAGATTAGATTATGTTATACGGTCCTGGGGATAAAGTGGATTGGCCTGACCTAATCACATGAGCACTTTAAAAGCAATTTGCTCTAGCTGGTCACAGAAAGGAAGTTGGAAATTGGAAGTGTGAGAAGGATTTGACACACCATTGCTGGCTAAAAGGTAGTGGAACCATGTGGCACAGAATTGAGAGCAACCTCTAGGAGCCGAATGACCCCTGGCTGAGAGCAGCAAGGAAGTGGGCACCTCAGTCCTACAACCGTAAGGAACTGAATTCTGCCAACAGCAAGAATTAATGCAGAACCAGATTTTCTCCCAGAGCCTCCAAAGGAGAGCTCGGTCTGGCTGATACTTTAATTTCAACCTTGGGCTACCCTGAATGGAGAGCCCAGTCATGTTGTGAAATCCTAACATATTATGCGAGCCACCAAATCTTTGTTATTTGAAGCTGCTATGTTTCTAGTAATTTTTACCCAGCAATAGAAAACTAATGCAAAAGCTTACCCATTTTTACTTTATTGAAAGTGTTGATCACTAATAAAAATAAAAATGTTTTAGTGGTTTGACTCACTGGCCACCTAACACATTTCACTTCTGGAGGCAGGACTGCCTTGAGGAGAGATACCATCTTCAATGGTAAGTAACCAGGCTGCTGTGGAAGGACCTCCCACCAGGAGTGAGGTTGCACACAAATCTTCAAACATCACAAAGCAGATTTTAGACAATTTGCAGGCAATCCCACCCGCTTTAGTGACTAAATGTTCATGCACTTTGCACATGTGTGTTTCCAGATTGAGTGTTTTAGGCAAAATTCAACATCAGTGATGACTTGGCAGTTGGGTCTCTATCCTGGAAGTGTAAATATATATATTTTTGGACAAATTTTCAGTGGGTCTGCATTTTTCAGTTAGATCTTATCAAGCATGTATTTAAGATTTAAAGAATGCTTAAAAGTTGTGATTAGGTAACATACCCCCGAAAATCTTTGAAAAAGAAAAAAATGTGAAAATGATTTTTTTTAACCAAAGCAACCATATAAACATAAACTGTTGGTATTTTTTGAGGTTATTACCAATGGCTTAACTGCACATTAACAGATTTCTTTTCTTTTCTTTCCTTTCTTTTTTGAGACATGGTCTCACTCTGTTGACTGGGCTATGGTGCAGTGGTGTCGTCATAGCTCACTACAACCTTAAACTCCTGGCCTCAAGTGTTCTTTCTGCCTCAGCCTCCCAAGAAGCTGGGACTATAGGTGTGTGCCACCCTGCCTGGCTAATTTTTCTTTCTTTCTTTCTTTTTTTTTTTTTTGGCAGAGATGGGGTCTTGCTATGTTGCCCAGGCTGGTCTCAAACTCTTGGCCTCAAGTGATCCCCCTGCCTTGGCCTCCCAAAGTGCTAGGATTACAGTTGTGAGCCACT
The DNA here is from genome assembly GCA_004363605.1 of Indri indri. Classification (NCBI taxonomy): domain Eukaryota; kingdom Metazoa; phylum Chordata; class Mammalia; order Primates; family Indriidae; genus Indri; species Indri indri. The sequence continues at coordinate 79,407 of RJWJ010003226.1, forward strand.
GCACCTGGCCAGATTTCTAATAATTTACTCAGGTGGATATCTACTCATATTGGGTTATGAAGGGGCTCCTGCTTACTAATGCATGGCTAGGTTTAAGAGACATTATTTTTTAGGCAAATATACTCCCAGTGCTCAATGTTGCTCTTATTGTTTGGAAGAGAAACAAATATAAACATATTCTAATTTTTCTTTGTTGCAATATTTCATTTGATCATTGAAAAATATTTCTTCTCCTTTGATTTTTATTTATTCTAATTCATTGATTCTCTTTTATTAATTCCCTAAGAAATTCTACCCTAGACAATACTAGTTTGTGGAATCTTGGGATTTGGAGTCTGGGAGAAGCTGTTTGTCCATTCATTTATTCTTGTCTTCCTCCTTAGTAACAAAACCCTGCTTTTTAATTTTACACATTGGAGTACATAATAAAAGACATTTCCAGCCACCCCTGCAACTAGGTATGGCTATTTGTCTATGTTTTGGCCAATAAGATGAGAATGGATATACTGCTTGAGACTTACAAGACGACGTCTAAAAGGATGCAGACTCAGTGTTGGTGTCCTTTTTTGTTTCTCTTTCTTTTCCTCCTTCTTACAACTACACAGAGGGTGGCTGGAGCTCCAGAACTTTCAGGAGCCATCTTAAACTGAAAGTCATAAGCTTGGATAGTGGAACAGAAAGACAGGAACCTGGTTCCTAATGACACCACAGATTTGCCATAACAGCCATAGTTTATCCATCACTGGCTTTCTCTTATGTAAGAGGGAAAAGAAGTTTTGACCTTTCAAAGATTCATAATTTGGTTTATTAGCTGCACATGCACCTAATAATAATCATCACAGAATAGAACAGATTTGCTTCATTAGCTTGAGATTAGCTTGAGACAGGAACATTCTACCTTCCTCCTACCTCACCTGGTGAACTTATGATCATCCTTCATATGTGAGCTCTGGGGTCATCTCCATCACGAAGCCATCCCTGAATTCCTCAGTCTGGGTCAAGCACTTCCAAAGTAACTTAGACACATCAATCAACACAATGTGCTAAGATTCTTGGTTTACTGACTATCACTCCTTAGATGATGAAATTTTTGGGGGACAAAGATGGTATATATACATACATACATTTATATATTTACTTTTTAATGCTTAAATGTTAGTAGGACTCAAAGATTTATTGAATCCCAGCTTTATCACTCATTTCATGAATTTGAGTAATCGTCTCTCTGAATCTCAGTTTTCTCTTAAGTAAAATGGGAAGTTAACATCTGATAGATATAATAATTAAATTATATTTTAAAAAACTTTTATAAAGTCCATTGCTTTGCACCAGGTGGGCGTACAATAATTCTTAGTTCCTACCATCTCCTCTAAAAAGTAGAAATATGGTGATTCATATTTACGTATTTATTAAAATTAAATGAAACTCAAATTGAAATATAATTTTAAAAACTTCTGTTTCTTGGCAACAAATTTCTGATACAGTTATGAGCACAAAGAAAATTCCAGAAACACTATAATAAAAGTCAGCCTCTGATTGCACTGTTGGCTAAGTTAAGAGAATGATGATGGTCAAAGACTAGCACATATTACAGCTTCTTACACTTATAAAATAAAGAGATACAGAATGTAACTACCTCAAATTAGTGCTGAGAATACCCTCCTTTAAACACATTGCATCCATTGGTCTGTGAGGTGCATTGACAGAGCATCCTCGCAAGAGGGCACTGTTGCAACTCCTAGCACCTGGGCGACAGCACGTACTTTACATGCAATGTTAGTTGTTGCTTTTAATCTTTTAGCTGCACAAACTCCCAACCTTTGAGGGGCAGACTTTTCAGCAGAATGTATCAAAATAGTAGAAGTAAAGTCAGCATTAAAGGGTGCCAAGGGAAACCAAAAAGTGACCCTCAGAAAGGACAGTTCCATGTGAAATCACTTTTCTTTGTAATATTTTCTTATCTAACACCTATGAACAGGCTCTTCTTTTCCCACCAGGTTCAACGATCAATGTAGTATTAATAAACCAAAGGGCAGCTGATGAAAGATTGGCTTGAATGGAAAGCGGATTCAGTATATGCCATTCGTTTTCATTATCTCCAGAAAGTGGAATGACAACTAAAATTTGTAAAATGTTATATGCTTTCATAAAGGACTTTACATATTAGCTCCCATAGTCCTCAGAGGTTGATTATTCAGCTATTGTTTAGCCCTAATTTTATAGAAAAGTGTAGAAAGCTTAATTAACTTATCCAAAGACTGGCAGCAAGTTCGTGGCAGAATTACAACCTGAACCCGAGCAGGGTAAGTTCTTGTTTGCTTGTTTTTATTAAATGAAGCTATTCAGTGCTTCATCCTCACTTAAGAAGGGCTTCATTCTTCCACCTAAGGAGGTTTTAGAATTCTGTAAACATGTTTGTGCCACATAGAGAGATGACATTTCTTATAGGTTCCCAAGTCCTGTAATTACTAAAATAAGCATGACCTAATTTTAGCCTACTATTTGTACTTTCCTACTTATCTCACCAAGTAACAGTATAATCTGCATTCATCATTGATAGCATCGGAAAAATATCAATGCATATAAATTTATTGTAAATCAATTACCACCAATTTAGCAAGGATGTAAAAATAGTTTGCAGTGACATCAAAGGAAACGATGCATGAAGAACAGAACTCAACCCCCAGACCACGTTAGCCTTCTGAGAGAGAACCACTTGCTGCTGAGGTTCTGGGCAATGAAACTCAAAGCTTAATATTATGGCAGTAACTCAAATTATCTTTCAAAACTATGTCAGAGGTCACAATGTCAAATGCCTTTAAGAACAAGATAGGTAACACAATGAAGATGTGGGATAAGTGTAAGAATTTTTTTCCCTTGAAATACTCAGTTCTCTTAGCAGTTTTTATTTTCCCACTGGTAATAGAGATAGCGTAGGAAAGATTTCACATTTCGTTGCTCTGCCCTAAGAACAATCATACAAACATGATGACAGTGGCACCTGGAACCCTGGGTGTGGGGTAGACAGCATGGAATGAGGGTTCTACGTACGGTGATCTGAAGAGAACAATCCCCATGTAAGGGGACAGCCAATTCTCAGCCCTCAGTCTTTGCTAGCTTGAGGGAATGTAGGTTTAACTTTACTAGATATTCAACTTTTTAAAGAGAAGCTGAAACTCTGGATTTTTTAATGTGAATTCTTCTTGTTTTTAAAAGTTTTAAGCTGACATAAAAATTTAAAAAATGCTGTTAGGGGGCCGGGCGCGGTGGCTCACGCCTGTAATCCTAGCACTCTGGGAGGCCGAGACAGGCGGATCGTCCTGAGCTCAGGAGTTCGAGACCAGCCTGAGCAAGAGCGAGACCCCGCCTCTACCAAAAAGAGAAAGAAAAATTAATTGGACAGCTAAAAATATATATAGAAAAAATTAGCCGGGCATGGTGGCACATGCCTGTAGTCCCAGCTACTCGGGAGGCTGAGACAGTAGGATTGCTCGAGCCCAAGGAGTTTGAGGTTGCTGTGAGCCAGGCTGATGCCACGGCACTCGCCCCAGGCAAGAGAGTGTGACTCTGTCTCAAAAAAAAAAAAAAAAAAAAAAAATGCTGTTAGGCCAGGCACAGTGGCTCATGCCTGTAATCCTAGCACTCCGGGAGGCCGAGGTGGGAGGATTGCTTGAGCTCAGGAGTTCGAGATTAGCCTGAGCAAGAGCGAGACCTGTCTCTACTAAAAAGAAAGAACAGTAGCCAAGGGTGGTGGCGCATGCCTGTAGTCCCAGCTACTTGGGAGGCTAAGGCAGGAAGATGGCTTGAGCCCAGGAGTTTGAGTTGGCTGTGAAGAAGGCTGATGCCACTGTGGTCTACACAGGGCGACAGAGCAAGGCTCTGTCTAAAAAAAGAAAAAAACGCTGTTAAAAAAGCCTGTTGGGCAAGATTTGTCCTATGCGCTAGCAGTTTGCAACCACTGAACTATGCTTTCACTTCTAGGTGAGACCTCCCTCCTAAGCTTCTCACCTGAGTAATCAATTATCTGCTGGATATCTCTACTGGGATTAAATTTCTCATAAGTTCAGCACATATAAAAAAACAAATCTAGTCTTCCTTGTAAAACCCGCTCCTCTTCTGCCTTTTCTGCATCGAATCAACAGCTCCAGCATCCACACTGTTCCCAGCTGCTCGCTGGTAGTTGCTCTATACCTCTCTACCTTGCCACTCATACCCAATCAAGAACCACATTTTATAAAGTCTTCCTTCTAAAACTTTGTCACATCAGTCCTCAGTTCTCCAACCCTGCCGCCACCACCCTGGTCTGTGGTGGTGTTGTCTCTCCTACATGGAGTATTAGCCTCCAACCTTCCTCCAGCATTCCATTTCACCCTTCCTTGTTCTGCTGCTGGCAAGGTCTTTTAAACTGAAATCCAATCGTGTAACTTTCTGGCTTAAAACCTTTTAATGACTTCTGATTGATATTAAGGTGGACTCCAGAGTTTAACCTGATTTTAAGAACCTCCAAGATCTGGCTCCATTTAATCACTTACCTGACAGTATTTATTGAGCACCTGGCAGGCATATTCTAAGCTCTAATACACGACAGTGAACAACGCAGGCAACATCTCTGCCTTCAGTGCTGCTTTCTGAGTATGACTCAGAAAGCATGGCTTATCGTTCATGTGCACCTGCTGACTGATTTTCTATCATTTATTCTACTTATACTTAAGACCTGGCACGTCCAAGGTAGTGTTCTCAGTGCTAAGAAAACACAGGTCGACAAGACATAGACCCCATGGTCTTTGTCCCAGTATTGTCATTTACAACTGGGAAGGAAGAAGGAAGTATCTCCATCACCGATGTTCCCATCATTATCAGTGGTCCAATCTTCTGATCTTTGTCCTACTGCTTTTGTAATATTGGAAAATGCAAGTGTGAGTGAATCTTTTGAGTTTTATTTTTGGTTTTAGAAATACAGTTTCCTAATGCCAGGGATTTGATAAACACATTGTTCAGATCTTATAAAATGGCCTCAACTTGCCAAAGGGTGATGATTGGATAAGCGAGTATATAAAACATTAAATCCATGGGTGCCATGTGGGTGGGGCAGCCTCAGGGCATTAGTGTGATACAATCATTGTTGTTCGGTTTATTCCAGAACATGTGCCAAACTTCTTGACCTCCATGTCTTTTTCAGCTCTGTAATCCATACGCAAACTCTATGCCTCACTTTATAACTCATCATCTCTTCCTTTCATTCTAATGTGAGATTTTTCAGCAATTTATTTTGTACGCCTAGTGTTGGAAAGACTAAGAAGGGTGCTCAGAGGATCAGGACAACAATGAGCATTTGATGTAGGGAGGGAGATAGACAAGGAAAAGAGATACCAAGTGCTAAGAGAGTGTGGAGAGAGGAGGAAGGGTGATTAGATAACTGGGGAGACTGAAACAAGTGTATTTTTTTTTTTTTTGAGACAGATTCTCACTCTCTTGCCTGGGCTAGAGTGCCATGGCATCAGCCTAGCTCACAGCAACCTCAAAATCCTGGGCTCAAGTGATCCTCCTGCCTCAGCCTCCGGAGTAGCTGGGACTACAGGCACCCGCCACCATGCCCGGCTAATTTTTTTTTCTATTTTTAGTTGTTTGGCTAATTTCTTTCTATTTTGAGTAGAGACGGGGTCTCGCTCTTGCTCAGGCTGGTCTGGAACTCCTGAGCTCAAGCAATCCTCCTGCCTTGGCCTCCCAGAGTGCTAGGATTACGGGTGTGAGCCACCACACCCGGCAGAAACAAGTGTATTTGACTTGGTCCTTAAAAGAGCTGTAGGTCCTTAAGAGAACAGAAAAGAAGATAAAGAGAATTTAGTTGGATGGAATATTCAAAGCAAAAGTTAAATGATGTGAAGGTACTTTCTGTGTTCAGGAGGCAGCACTGTCTGACTGCTTATTCCTGCAAGGCATGTGGGAGGAGAGAGCCAATGGAGAGTCTAGGCCCAGCTGAAGTCAGGTCACGCTATACAGAGGGTGGAGGAGGTCATAACAAGAAGTGAGAACAGAAGGCACTTTTTTGAGGTTCCCAGGTAGATGAGGTCAAGCAATTCAAAGTAGCTATTACATGTCTGTGAGATCAGAGCCTCTAATAACCTTGCTTGGCTTGCAGATCTTAGATGTGCAGTTTTTCTCTTTGAGCTACAGCATTGTGCCAAGTGTGAATCCAGACAGAATCAACAGAAATGTCACTCTGCTATCTTGAATCACAGGACAATTCCCATGCATGTTCTATCTGGAGCGTCCTGTTGGTCTGATTGTCTGGAGGACTAAGCAGAGAAAGGAGAAAAAAGTTAATTTACTCTTAGAGGAGTCTGGAAGCACAGACTTTGGCAGGTTTTAGAAACAAAATTTACGGCTTTAATAAAACTGATGAAGTCATTCTAACTATTATGCAGTGAAATCTGATTTGGTATTCACTGGAGGTAAAGTAGACATAGTGAGAGTTTCCCCAGGGCTTCTGCTGGAGAATGAAGTGACATCATCTGAAACGAATCCAAGGAACCATCTTTGGATTCAGATTCAGGTGAGTTTGGGGAGATAAGGAGCAGGTCTAGGATTCAAGCACGAAGTGAACAAATGTGAAATAGAGTTTAAGTCAGATGGTCTTAGGTGTTCCTTAGATATCACCACGCATCTGAAAACCCAGAGGAAAGCAGGGTTTGGAGGGGCCTCAGCTGGCTCACAGCGCACTGGCCACATTGAACCCGATGATGTCTGACCCTGCTTCTAATGGGGCTACGTGTTCGTTTAGTTAAAACAGGACATAAAACAGTGTACAATTTCATCTTCCTTATTTATTTCTCCCAGTTCCAGCAAGAAGGAAATTTGTACATAATGACAGATCACAGTCATCTAGTCCTGAATGGAGTGTCTGGTTGTGATCCATCATCATGACATCTCAACTTTAGCAAACATGGCTAAACATGGCTGCTCACATGAATGAAATGGGAGGGAGCAAGGTTTTAGGAGGCACATGTCAATAAGAAAAGGGACAAGGCGGGGTACTGGCGGGGTACATCCTTCATCAATTAGCAGCATGACTTTCACCTCAAGCACTATCGAAAGATTTTTTTGAGAATTAAGCTATTTATTTTATTTAACATGGAACAGATAGTTGTCATAAAGCAAAGTTCATATATTTAGTTATCTGATACCCTCATGTATTTCCACAAACCTTGAAGTCTATAGTTTTATAAAGATAGTTTTCCATCTGGGAGGCCACAGATAATTTCTTTTTATAAGTAACTAATTAAAAATTTGAAGACTGTTTAGGCTGTAAACAGGTACAACTTAATTATAACACCAAATGAAGGCACTTAGATAATTAGGAAAGAGATTTTTTAACATTATTGCTTAGTCTTATAAAATGGTGAATTTTAACCAAATTGATACCTCTGTACTCTTAGTTATGTTTACTCTACTCTTAAATCATACTGCTTGGCAAAGTAATGTAAGTATGAATGTAATTTTAAAATTCAATTAGTTGTAAAAAAAATTGTAGTTTGTTAGCCAATGCATATATTCCCCTTTATCTACTTACTACATCACCCTACAATTAATCCTCCTAGAAAAAGGAACCATCTGACGTGGAAAAAACAACACACAGCTTCATCACTTCCTCAAGATTTTCAAGTATTATAAGAACACAAATCCATGAAAAAACTGATTAAAAATTTGACATTTCATCTTGCTTTACTAATTATGGGAAAATAGAGAGAGATGTGACAAAAACAAATGTTCCTTTTTTTTTTCTGCTTAACATTATGCTAAGAAATACTGCAGTTCTGTTTATGAGCTATTTCTAGCTGCTTTAAGTGCAGACCACAACTATGATTGTGTCAGTGAGGAGAAATGAATAATCAATCTTATGTAACTTGAAAGGAAGATGGGAGGTACAAAAAGATAAACTGACTTTGGCTTTTAAGAACCTAATGATGACCCTGCAATGCCAGATTCAACCACAACACAACAACAAAACAAAAGCTTACAGCAGTGAGCCGCCATGTCACCACACGTTATTGAGAATTCTGAAATAGGTAATAGCTTTTTTCTTTTCTCCCCTTCCTACTTAATCTGTTATATCTTCTTTTTGTTTTTCCTGCTTTTTGGTGAGAAGCAGTTCAAAGGTCGTCCATTGTCTAAATTCAGCTTTCTCACGGTGATCTCAACCTTTGTTGCAGTCATAGTTACATAACTTCACTTGACATCAGTCACACACCATAATTTTGCATTTTGATGAAATTCCTTCTCTCCTTCAAACACAACATGCCCATTTAACAATGTACTATTTACTTCTAATCAACTAAGTTCTGGAAGTGAATTTTTAGAATATCCTGAAATGGTGACTCTCCCCGCTCCTCAACCCCGGTCTGATGCCAGGCATTTCCACATGGAACAACTTTGCTTCCAGCATCCTTCCCCTGCTTTTAAAAAATTTTAATACAGTTAGGGGTGCCAGTTGAATTCTACCACATGTATTGTATAGTGGTGAAGTCTGGGCTTTTGTACCCATCATCTGAATACTGTACATTGTACCCCATAGATACTTTTTTTATCCCTCACACCCTCCCTCCTTTTAGTTTCCAATGTCCGTTATACCATTCTGTGTGTGCTTAGATAACCATAGTTTAGCTCCCACTTATAAGTGAAAATCTGTGTCATTTACTTTTCTGTTCCTGAGTTAATTCACTTTGGATAATGGCCTCCAGTTCCATCCAAGTTGTTGCAAAAGACATTATTTCATTCCTTCTTATAGCTGAGAAATACTCCATGGTATATGTATATACCACATTTTCTTTATCCACTCATCAGTCGATGGGCAGTTGATTCCATATCTTTGCAATTGTGAATTGTGTTGCAATAAACCTATGAATGCAGGTATCTTTCTGATACAAAGATTTCTTTCCTTTGGGTAGATACCCAGTAGTGGGATTGCAGGATCGAATGGTAGATCTACTTTTAGTTCTTTGAGAAATTTCCATACCATATCTCCATAGAAATTGTACTAATCTCCATTCCCACCAAGAGTGTATAAATTTTCCATTTTCACAACATCTGCACCAACATCTATTATTTTTTGACTTTTTAACAATGGCCATTCTAATTGGAATCAGGTGGCATCTCACTGTGGTTTTAATTTGCATTTCTCTGACCAGTATCCTTTTTAATCCACCTGTGTTTCCTTGCTGGACAGGCCTCTTGAGCTCAGAATGTATTAAAATTGCAAGTTTTTCTTCTACAACAGCTCCAGTATTTCATCCCCTTGTGGACAGTAGACACTCCGGAATGGTATACACAGACTTTCTTTAGACTCTGTAGACCCTACTATCTTTGGGTTCTAATTTTTGAACACCCTCCATTATTACATGAAGTCTCAATCTCAATTTCATCTTTTTTCTTTTTTATCTTTTTCATTCCCTGGTGACAGTTTATCAAGTGCTTGTTTTAGGGAGACAGATTTTTTTTTTTAATTGTTTGTTGTTTATAGGGGTACAGGTGTTTAGGTTACGTATGATGCCCTTGCCCCCCCTTCCCCCCAAGTCCCAGTCCCAAGCATGTCCATCTCTCGGAGGGTGCGCATTGCACCCTTTGTGTATGCATATATCCGTCCCCTCCTCCCCCTCGCCCCTCCTCCTTCCCCCTCCCTCCCTACCCGACATCCAATAGATGTTATTCTTATATGTACACTTATGTGTTGTTCAGTTACTACCAATTTCATGGTGAGTACATGTGGTGCTTGTTTTTCCATTCTTGGGATACTTCACTTAGTAGAATGCATTCCAACCCTATCCAGGAGTATACAAGAGGTGCTATATCACCATTGTTTCTTAAAGCTGAATAGTACTCCATGGTATACATATACCACATTTTACTAATCCACTCATGTATTGATGGACACTTGGGCTGTTTCCACAC